>SJYT01050673.1:166760-293159 GCA_006410635.1 Cephalophus harveyi | reverse complement strand
AAAAAAAAAAAAGGCTTGGGCTAACAAAGTAAAAGCTGTCTGGCTAGTCATCAGGCTGGAATAACAGGCATAGATAAAGTCAGTTCTGCAAAATTAACAGGAAATACTTTTCCCAAGGACACACTGCAGCTCTAAAGTGTCATAATAACCCCTTTATGAGTGACTATGGCTATTTGAAATTCTAATGGTAAGAATGGAACATCTCACTCTTGTGTGTAGAATTTAAGTCACTTTGACACAGGAAAGCAGCCTTAATTCACAATCTGGCAGCAGAAATTCAGATCCAGGGTTTCTGCACATAGGTTTCCACAGCTATCTTAACTTTGAAGAGTCAAAGGAAACAAAACCTTTGGCTTGTTTTGTAGTCCAGATTCTTGATACAGACTTCCCTTGCTTTCAGCCTATCAACATAGGCTTAAATTTGTGGTCAAATTTCACCTAAACTCTACCCCTACACAGAACTCTATAATAACTCTCTATTTTCCTTAGTTTGGTGAGATAATCTACGTTTCATTTCTCATTGTGATGGATAAATAAACCTGACTTCATCAGACCACCAGAGAAGGAAATGGCAACCCACTCCAGTATTCTTGTCTAGAGAATTCTGTGGACAGAGGAGCCTGGTGGGCTGCTGTCCATAGGGTTGCACAGAGTCAGACACAACTGAAGTGACTTAGCATGCATGCATGCATTGGAGAAGGAAATGGCAACCCACTCCAGCATTCTTGCCTGGAGAATCCCAGGGACAGAAGAGCCTGGTGGGCTGCTGTCTATGGAGTCGCACAGAATCAGTCAGACATGACTGAAGCAACTTAGCAGCAGCAGCAGCAGCAGCAGACTACAAGTAGTTACCGGTGGCTTTAGGGATTCCCTTGGGGCTCAGACAGTAGAGAATCCTCCTGCAATGCAGGAGATTTGATCCCTGGCTTTGATCCTGGGTCAGGAAGATCCCCTGGAGAAGGAAATGGCAACCCATTCCAGTATTCTTATCTGAAAACCCCATGGACAGAGGAGCCTGGTGGGCTACAGTCCATGGGGTCACAAAGAGTCAGACATGACTGAGTGACTAACACTTTCACTACTTTTCACTTTAGGTTGACTAGCTTGGTTTTCTTCTTTCCTTGGGTAGATCTACCCATATTGTTTGTTTTAAAATGAAAGAATTGTTCATTTACTCTTCCCCAAAATAAATCTCATGGAAAAGCCAAAGCTTAGCAGGTGTTCTGAAGTTGGGCTCCATAGCCTGGCTACTCATGGGGGCTGCCTGTCATAGCAGCAGGAGCAGAATTAGGGAGTTTGTCTGAAAGTTAGAATCTGGGGCCCTATCTTTGTCTTCCTTTTTCAGAATCTACACTTTATTGAGATTCTGGTAATTGTGTGTACTGTAAAGGTTGAGAAGTGCAGGTCAGGGGAGTCCTAGAAATTTCTCTAGAGATCCCCAGGAGATCTCATAGAAGGGAGGTATAAAACCACTGCCCTTTCCCTTATGAAAACCATCTGTAATACACTGATTTGTGAGTTTCACTTTTCTTTTTTTTAAGTGGATAAATAAAAATGTTTAATTGGAGTTTCAATATAAAACTCTTAAAAATTAATATAATGAATAGACAGAAAAGTAACAATGTAATAGACCTGAAAAGCACTATGAACCAATTCAATGTAATTAAGGTTTATACAAGTTTCACACAACAGCAGGATACAAATTCTATTCAAATTCCCATAGACTATAAATCTGGAGACACTGGAACATATCCAGGGACATAAAGTTAGGTGCAAAAATTTCATGGTCTAAAGATCTTGAAATCATCCAGTGTCTGTTCTTATTACCATGGAATTATGTTAGAAATCAGTATCAAAAGCTATTTGAAAATAACCCATATATTTTCAAGTGCAATGTGACAATTACCAAGAGAGATCTTTAACTTAGCTATTGAAAGCCTCAATAAAGTTAAAAGACTGAAAAAAAACCAGAAGGTGATTGCAGAGAAGAAAGCATTTAGATGAGAAATTAATATCAAAATGAGAAATTCATATCAAAGATAATTTAAAAATTGCGTATATTTAGAAATTATATACTTTAAAATCATGGGCAGACATCTTGGAGTGTGAAGTCAAGTGGGCCTTAGGAAGCATCACTACGAACAAAGCTAGTAGAGGTGATGGTATTCTAGCTGAGCAATTTCAAATCCTAAAAGATGATGCTGTTGAAGTGCTGCCTTCAATAAGCCAGCAAATTTGGAAAACTCAGCAATGGCCATAGGAATGGGAAAGGTCGGTTTTCATCCCGATCCCAAGAAAGGGAAATGCCAAAGAATGTTCTAACTATGATACAATTGCACTCATTTCACATCCTGGAAAGTTAATGCTCAAAATCCTTCAAGCCAAACTTCAACAGTACAAGAACTGAGAACTTCCAGATGTACAAGCTGGGTTTAGAAAAGGCAGAGGAGCCAGAGATCAAATTGCCAAGATTCCTTGGATCATAGAAAAAAGCAAGCAAATTCCAGAAAAACATCTAATTCTGCTTCATTGACTATGCTAAAGCTTTTGACTGTGTGGATCACAACAAACTGGAAAATTCTTCAAGAGATGAGAATACCACACCACTTTACCTCTCCCTATAGCAACAGTCAGAACCAGATGTAGAGCAGCAAACTGGTTTAAAATTGGGAAAGGAATACATCAAGGCTGTTTATTGTCACCCTGCTTATTTAATTTATATGCAGAGTACATTATGCGAAATGCTGGGCTGGATGAATCACAAGCTGGAATCAAGATTGCCAGGAGAAATATCAACAACCTCAGATATGCAGATGACACCACCCTAATGGCAGAAAGTGAAGAGGAACTAAAGAGACACTTGATGAAGGTGAAAGAGGAGAGTGAAAAAGCTAGCTTAAAACTCAGCATTAAAAAGTGAAGATCATGGCATCTGGTCCCATCACTTCATGGCAAATAGATGGGGAAACAATGGAAACAGTGACAGATTTTATTATCTTGGGCTCCAAACTCACTGTTGAAAGTGACTGTAGCCACAAAATGCTTGCTCCTTGGAAGGAAAGCTATGACAAACTTTAGACTGTATTAAAAAGCAGAGGCATCACTTTGCCAACAAAGGTCCATATAGTCAAAGCTGTGGTTTTTCCAGTAGTCATGTACAGATGTGAGAGTTGGACCATAAAGAAGGCTGAGCGCCAAAGAATTGATGCTTTCAAACTGTGGTGCTGGACAAGACTTTTGAGAGTCCTTTGGGCACCTAGAATCCAAATACTCTTATAAATCCTTCTACGTATACTAAGTTAGTTCAAACCAGTCAATCAACCCTTAATATTCATTGGAAGGACTGATGCTGAAGCTCCAATACTTTGGCCACCATATGTGAAAAGCCAAAAAGACTGGAAAAGACTCTGATTCTGGGAAAGATTGAGGGCAGGAGGAGGAGAGGGCCACAAAGGATGAGATGATTGGATGGCGTCATCAACTCAATGGACATGAATTTGAGAAACTCTGGGAGATAATGAAGGACAGGGAAGCCTGGCGTGCTGCAGTTCATGGGACTGCAAAGAGTTGGACACGACTTAGTGACTGAGAAAGCAACAATCTAAGCAGCTATAACAAGGAAAATTTAAAAATATCTGTGACAGAATAAAAACGTAAAGAAGGACTTCCCTGGTGGTACCATGGATAAGAATCTGCCTGCCAGTGCAGGAGACCAGGTTCAACCTCTGGTCTGGGAAGATTCCGCAAATTACAGAGCAATCAAGTCATGTTTCACAACTACTGGAGCCCATGGCCTAGGGCCTGAGAGCCACAACTTCTGAGCTGGCATGCTGCAACTACCAAAACCCATGCACACAGAACCTGTTCTCTGTTAACAAGAGAAGCCACAAAATGAAAAGCCCATGCACAGAAACAAAGAAATAGCCCCTGCTCACCACAACTAGAGAAATCTCCAGAGCAGCACTGAAGACCCAGTGCAGTCAAAAATTAATTTTAAAAAAATGGAAAGAAAATTTATCAGAATTTTTGTTGTAGCTGAACCTGCTTCAGTGCAACTATATACAATGTGTAATCTTGAATAAGGTATGAAAGCAAATGGCACCCCACTCCAGTCCTCTTGCCTGGAAAATCCCATGGATGGAAAAGCCTGGTAGGCTACAGTCCATGGGGTCGCGAAGAGTCAGACACGACTGAGCGACCTCACTTTCACTTTTCATTTTCATGCATTGAAGAAGGAAATGGCAACCCACTCCAGTGTCCTTGCCTAGAGAATCCCAGGGACGGAGGAGCCTGGTGGGCTGTTGTCTATGGGGTCTCACAGAGTCGGACACCACTGAAGCAACTTAGCAGCAGCAGCAGCATAAAATTTTGGAGTTTCAGTTATCTGTAAGTGCATCTTTAAGGTAAAAAAGATTGACAACTGTTATTTTCATCCCCATGAAGATTTTATTTTGAATTAGTTCATTAGATTGATTGTGAGGGAATAAGTTTTCTCTGGAGTGGACAGGGGAAGGAAGCACGCCAGTAAGGAGAAGCTAGGCATCTGTACACAAAGTCCCCTCCCCAGCTTCGTCATTTGCTCATCTAATAGAAATGACTACAAGCAGGAGCTGCTGGTCTTTTAGGCCACATGCATGTAGGGTCCTAGAATGAGACTAAATAACAGAATTGGGAGTGGGTCTATCAAAAGATGACTTTTTGAGAGAAGGCAAAACCAGGAAGATAAATTTGACCAGGACAAATGCCTTGGTCCTCAGAGGGGAGTAGAGATTTTGAGAACAGTATGGTGGCTGTCAATGGGATTAATTTCTGTCATAAGTCCATGGGGTGGGG
Source organism: Cephalophus harveyi (assembly GCA_006410635.1). Lineage (NCBI taxonomy): Eukaryota > Metazoa > Chordata > Mammalia > Artiodactyla > Bovidae > Cephalophus > Cephalophus harveyi. The sequence continues at coordinate 288,326 of SJYT01050673.1, read as the reverse complement.
CGGGAGTAGGGAGACAGAGAAAGAGAGAGGGAGTTGAATAAGCTCTTTGCCTCTGATCCTGGGGAATTATTGGGACACAAGAATGTAACATAAAGAGAGAAGCATTTCCTCATCTCTCTTTGCTTGGCAGCAGACCACTCACTGTTTTAGCACCTGAGGACTTTACCTCCGTTCTGTTCAGTTCAGTTCAGTCGCTTAGCCATGCCCGACTCTTTGCGACCCCATGAACTGCAGTATGCCAGGATTCCCTGTCCATCACCAACTCCTTGAACTTGCTCAAACTCATGTCCATTGAGTTGGTGATGCCATCCAACCACTTCATCCTCTGTTGTCCCCTTCTCCTCCTGCCTTCAATCTTTCCCAGCATCAGGGGCTTTTCTAATGAGTCCGTTCTTCACATCAGGTGGCCAGACTATTGGCACCTCAGCTTCAACATCAGTCCTTCCAAAGAATATTCAGAATTTATTTCCTTAGGATTGAATGGTTTGATCTTGCAGTCTAAGGGATTTTCAAGAGTCTTCTCCAACACCTGATGCTCGGCCCAGGGAAAGCAGCGCCCACTGGGATGATTGCTGGTTCTGATGGAGATATAGGGGCTTCCCTGGTAGCTCAGCTGGTAAAGAATCTGCCTGCAATGCAGGAGACCCTGGTTCAATTCCTGTGTCAGGAAAATCCCCTGGAGAAGGGATAGGCTACCCACTCCAGTATTCTTGGGCTTCCCTGGTGGCTCAGGTGGTAAAGAATCTGCCAGTAATGAGGGAGACCTGGGTTCGATCTCTGGGTTGGGAAGATATCCTGGAGGAGTGCATGGCAACCTACTCCAGTATTCTTTCCTGGAGAATCCCATGGACAGAGGAGCCTGGTGGGCTGCAGTCTATGGGGTCACAAAGAGTCAGACACGACTGAGTGACTAAGCACAGCGCAGCACGTGGAGAAAGGGCCGTGATTGGAGACCGTAGAGGGCCTGCGATCGGAGCATAGCAACAGCCAGTAACCAGAGGCCCTGGGTTTCTGCTTGGCACACAGAAAACACCTTCTGGGGATGCAGGAAAGTGTAAGGAAGGAGACAGTCTTCCCAAAGGGTGTGTGGCTAGATCTCTTGTGTGGAAAGAAGAGCCTGTGGAATTTTAGTTAATGTATTCATGCAGCCCCACTTATATCTGCAAGTGGATGAGGAATGGGAACACTTAACAAGAGGTTTGTTGAAGTTCAAAATGTAATCCCTCTCATACCCTTTCTCAGCTACTTTTAAACAGATGAATCATAACACAAGTTCCCCTGGGCACATATTCTGCACAAAGATTTGGAGTTGACTTTACAGCTAAGATAAGAGGTCTTAGGGTTTGAAGAGAACACCATGCAGTGTATATTCCTCTAAATTCTCCCAGTGTTTTCAGTATTTCTTCAAGGAATACAAGAGGTGGAGGGTACTGCCTGCTACTTTTTTGATGCCTCATCACCATTCGACAGTGTTCCACATGTGCACAGCCTGATCAAGCACTTGTCTACGCTTCAGTTGGGTCATAACCCATCATAGTTTCATTTCATTGTTTTCAAACATGTTTTAATAACTGCTATCCCCTGAGAATACAAAAATAGCGAACATGTACCTCTTACTTTCAAACCTGAAATCAAAGATTTATAACCTTTAGTTCAATGAGAAAAGAGTTACTGGTTCAAAATTAATATTTTCTGCCTTTTCCCCATGCCAAAATAGAAACGAGTCTGCAGGCACATTTTTCTTTTTCCATAATGAAAGAGTACAGTTTAATAACAGCTTAGCAGTTGTGTTGAGGCAAAAGATTTTTTTTTTCCTTTATTATTTCTCAGTGAAACCCCAAGAGGTCAAGCTTACACATTCCCCTGAGGGAAAAAGTGTGAGTGGAGGATAACCGTTTTGCCAACAAATGCTTGGAGCTGCTAGCACCGGCGCTCTCCACTGCCCTCCTGGGCTTCTCACCAAGGGCACTAAACCCACTTTGTAGAATTTAATGTGGTTTTTCCTAGGTTTCACCTTTGCCTAAAGTGCCAGATGTTTCCAGGAATATTAATATTTCTATCCACAGGACTGAAAGATGAACATGGTAGAAGAGGCCCAGCTACATTTAAGTTCACCTCCTGCCACTTAATTCCAGGGCGGCCATTATTACAGCTCACTGCGATGACAAATATGGAACCATATGTTGACAGCCAATGTTGAAATGGCACCATCATGCCACAATATTACTTTTCACTAAAAGAGAATATTTGCTCCAATGCCAAGTGATATGTGTACTCCTTTCATCTGGGAAGTGCCAACTTCTTTAACCTGTGGAAGGGAGATGCTGCTGCTGCTAAGTCGCTTCAGTCGTGTCCGACTCTGTGCGACCCCACAGACGGCAGCCCACCAGGCTCCCCCGTCCCTGGGATTCTCCAGGCAGGAACACTGGAGTGGATTGCCATTTCCTTCTCCAATGCAGGAAAGTGAAAAGTGAAAGGGAAGTCGCTCAGTCGTGTCTGACTCAGCGATCCCATAGACTGCAGCCTACCAGGCTCCTCCGTCCATGGGAGTTTCTAGGCAAGAGTACTAGAGTGGGATGCCATTGCCTTCTCCGGTGGAAAGGAGATAGTTCTTTAATTCCTGGGGCCTGCTCTGCTTCCCCAGTGGCTCAGAAGGTAAAGAATATGCCTGCAGTGCAGGAGACCTGGGATCAGTCCCTGGGTTGGGAAGATCCCCTGGAGGAGGGCATGGCAATCCACTCAAATATTCTTTCCTGGAGAATCCCATGGACAGAGGACCCTCACTGGCTACAGTCTATGGGGTCGCAAAGAGTTGGACATGACTGAGTGACTAACACTTTCACTTCACTTTATGAGGTCAGCCTCTGTTTTGAGAAAAAAGTTTCATCTGAAGTTCTGGAGGTGAGGGGAGCAAAAAGAAGGGATGGGGCCTCAGTTTTTTACTGTTTTTGTGATACAGATATAATATGGCACCCATGCTTGTGTACAGCATCTTATACACGGTGTCAGGATGGTGTTTTATAATGCTAATATACTATATTCATCAGTACGGTATTGCTATAGTGATATTGGCTTTTGTGGCAATACCAGAAGCTAAAAGCATCAGACTTTGAAGATGCCTAACTTTGATGCAATGGAAGCAATCATGGCATTGCCTTTTTTGGTGGAGGATATATTCTTTCACAGAGGAAATCCTAATATGGTGATTTATATATTTTTAAAAAGAATGACATTTTCTATTGCTCTGAGTCATGTCTTATTTAAAAGATCCACTTTGGGGCTGTAATAAAGCGCTGGTGAATATGAAATAAAAAAGACAACTGGTATCAGGACTTTATTAGGCTTTTCACTGGATACAAAGAAACTTTTTTTTTTAACATTAAGAACACAATCTTATCAAAAAAATTTCATTTGCTAAACAGAACTGTAGGCATGTATTTTCTTTACATCACATTTATTAAAGTATCAATGAACAGATCCTAAAAAGAGAAGGCACAGGTCTGTCTCCCGCTGGTGAATTTCTTGTGTCTAATGAAGGAAATGTCACCAGCTCTGCAAATTCCCATCCTTTAGACATGAAATAAATCAACAGAAATGTGTGAAAGCAGGGGCCATGAGATGGAAATGTTACATTAAGAGATTTGGATTTTCCTATCACTTATATAAATTTCAAGAGAGGAGGCAGCTACCCAAATGTCCTGAAACTCTATCCCCATTCAGACCCTGCCAAGGAGTCACTGTTGAATTCAGAAATATTTAAAAACTGTATTTTAGGAATTCCAACACATTTTACGCTTTGCAAATTTGTCTAGAAAATGGCCTTAGGTCTCACGGTTCTTACTCTGGGATGGGTTGGGTTTCCAATTCCTTAGAAAACGTGTTGGTTGTGATGATCTGCTTTGAAGAGTCTCTCTGGCAGGTGTGGCTTCATTGTCAGGAAGTACATTCCCACCTGCTCTCTCTTCCACACAATCTCCTGAATAGGCACAGACAGAACTGTGTCCACACCTCAGACACTCCTCTCTTCCTCTAGCAGTCAAGAGAATTCCTTTCTATGTCAAATTTTCTACAGTTCCATAGATGACCAGGTCTAATCTGATAAAAATAATTTGTGCTAAGTTATTAATAAGAAGAGTAATGAATTCTCAGTAATGGATAAGAAGAGTTTGTTACCTCTCTGAAAGAAAAAGATAAATTTTTAAAGCGGTCCTGGTATGAATCAGAAGGTACTTCTTGCCAGGGGCATTTCTAATGTATGGGTATGTTTCAGGTTGTCCCAAATTATTGGGGAATGTTACACTAGGGATTAATTGTGGGGAGAGAGACTTGTATCTCACAATAGACTAGTGAATGTGGCATTGATCTTACGAAAGTTCTTGCCTGATTATTCTTCCTGTACTTCAGTTGGCCCTTCATAACACATTTCTGGGACTTGGCATGGGCCAATATTTCCCTTCATGAGGGGTATTAAGACTACTGATTTTCATGAACTATCTTAACACAGGAGTGTGGAAAGAGGTAGGATGTTATCCCCTACAGGTAGCCCTACTGAAAAAGACAGGATGCATAGGGATTTAAGATTTAAAAAAAAAAAAATGCAGAAACACCCAATTAAATGTGAATTTAAGATAAACAATGAATAATTTTTAGTATAAGTACATCTCATGAAATATTGGGAAATATTATACTAAAAATATTCATGTGTATCTGAAATTTGAGTTTCACTGGGTGTCCAGTATTCTATCTAGCAACCTTAAATATGGGATAAAAATAATTGAAGATGGAGAGAAAGAAAAGAAGGTAGATTAATATCCTGTACCAAGATCCCAGACCTAAAGATTACAGAGCTTTGCTTTGAACATGACCACCAGTGCAGATCCTTAAATTAGTATTTGAATGCACTTAGGCAGATAGCAAAAATTCAGGAGTGCTGCTTCCTGCTTTTTTGCAAAGGGAATCACACTGGTACCACCTAATGTTGATGGGTCTTTTGTGACCCTCACAGAGCCAAGGCAGTTCATTATACTTGAGAAGACTCATTTTTTTTTTTTTTAAGTAATGCTTTGGAGAAACATTTTGTAAAGGAAAACTTGGGTTCCCTAAAAATGGGTTCCATGAAAAATGGGTTCTATGTTTGAAGAAAAACTTTAGAAGTGCACTGGCTCTCTTGTGGATGGAAATCAGTCTGAATTTAGTTTCTTTGCACATTAATGAAGTTAATAAATTAATTGATGTTTGAAACTTCGAGAGCATTGGGTATCCCACAAGCTGCATTATTTGCTTGTGGGAACTCAAATGAGTACTAAAGCACATTCCTCATGTGGTTAAAAAAAAAGGCCATTTTTAACAAAAACATAATCTCCTTTTAAATTTTAATCTCAAATTGTAACAGTAACAAAAATGTCAATGTATTAAGGCTGGTCATAATGTGCCCTTTTTCTTTAGGATAAGTTTGATTTTGTACAAGATATACTATACTTACACACACACCACATACAAGCACATACTTCTGACTCATACAAATACACATTTAGAACTAATAACTATAAAAGAGTATCACAAATGAAATAAAAAGTGCACAATTTTCAATAGACTTAATCAACACATTTTACAAATTCCACAGAACATTTTATCATTGTCATTGGGAAAACAAACAATTTAAAGCATTATTTAAAACTGTATGTAACACAGGAGCCACCAGTAAGTTATGGCAAATACAGCATTTACACCATTGTGTCACTGAAATCTAGTTGAAAAGACTAAAGTGCTATAACATAAAATACTTTTAAAAACCTTGTTTAGCATATCTTGAGGGACACTATGCATTATTTTCTATTAGCGATTCAGAAAGCAGCACTCCACCTGTGAAGCTCTGATCTGGAGAGCAACCAAAGGTCAGAAGTTTGTGTCGCTGGATCATTAAAATTGCAGAACTGAAAAACTCACGAAAACATACATTTCCTGAGACTTCCGACTTTCCTGTCTGGAGTCCTAACAGGAGAGATCCTGAATGTGTAACATTAGCTAAAACATCTTAGAGCCTCAAAGAACTTAAAACAACAGTAAGAGAAGATGTGTGTTTGTTTGTTTATGATTTATTTTTAAGTTCATCTTTGATTCTCCAGCTTGAAGTGTTACTGACAACATAGTTAAGACTATCACTGCTAGGCATTTCTTATTTATGATGGTCTTATTTTTCACTGGTTTTCTAGTGATTTTTCTTCTCTTAAATATTTAAATATTTGAATTATGTTTGTGCCTACTTACGTAGGAGATAATGATTTTAAGAGTTAAAACTGCAATAGAATCAGGTTGATTGATTAGAGTGGTTTCCACTTGAATAATGTGTGAGATGTTCATGCTCTGTGTGTGTGTGTGCGTGTGTGTGTGTGTTTATGTGTGTACACACATAGGTGCATACATACCAAACACTTTATGCTCTAATACATTCACTGTTAGGTGGTGCTCCATGAAAAGTAAGTTTTCCTAGTATGGCTGAAAGTGAATACTGAGGTCATCATATAGAGTATCCTAAGGCTTTTAAAAGATGCCTCCTCATTCTCTGCATTCATATGACTGTGTAGTAATAAGGGAGACATAAAGGATGAAATAGCAGGAGTCATCACTATATTGGGCCTTCAAAATTACAGACAGGAAAGCAAACCAAAAAATGGTACTCTTTGCATATTTTCCCTCATCAGCCACTCACCCCTTTGATTTCCTGCTATAACTGGGTAAAAGTTGGATTTTGTTTCTTTCTTTTTTTTTTTTTCTTCCTTGCAGGACTAATGATGGAAAAGTCTTAAGAACTAAGCAAAACAAAATGTGCACCAAGATGTATCTCCTACCATTTGGGGGTTTATTTGTAGCCCTTGTGCTCAAATGCTCTGGAAACACAATGTCTAACTAAGACAAAGGAGCTTAGGCTGATGGCAAACTCTAATCACATACCACTAGTCCTCACCCCCACCTCTTTATTTAAGGCCCACAGCCTGCTCCCCAGGTGTGTTCCAGAGCAGGGCCAATGGACGGAAGACAGCCAAAGGCATCTTCTCTCTACTCTCCTTGCAAAAGAATCCCTTCTAGTGAACTCTTCCTCTAGCTGGAGGACCCAGGGTTCATGTCTACCTGTTCCCTCCTTTAGAAATTAAGGCAAGTCCATGTACTCCCAGTGCCTGCTACATATATACTGTATATCCACATGGAAACCCAACATTGGCTTGGAAATATCTCTTGTCAAACAAGGTCTCTATGTGCAGGTTATTAATAGCAATTAAATGCTTTCTCCAGTAGAAAAACTGCACGATTAATCTAATGCTTCAGCATGTTTGTTTTTTCCAGCACCCAAATGACAAATATGACAAAGCTAATTCTAAGCGAATATTATAAGAAAGCATCTAAGTTCAAGAAAATACAACATAGTTACCTCTATATTTTACTCATTTTTCATTAATATGTTGAAAGATCTGTTTTCTCATACATTTATAAGTTAAATCCTTGTGTCATTGTAAGTTTGCTTGGCTAAAGGTCCTCCTGAGGGATGAATAATGAATAGTCAGAGAAAACCTGCCCAAAAAACAACTTCACAGGACATTAATTCCAATAAGCTATCGTCCTTATAAAAGGAATCCTATTCCATTGCACATAAAGAGCAGGTGAAAGATATAGAAAGACAATAAAACTGCAAGGAGAAAGGAAGTGGAAAGAAAACTATATTTGTAGATAATATTATCTATTTGTACAAAAATATTTGAATATAATCAGCTACTCTACTTTCAAAGTTCTCAACTCTTTTTCATACACTGTTAAGGGTTTTGGTCTTAAAACTAAAGTATTTAATATCATCAAAGTTTTCACTTGAAAAGAAGAATTGTCACTGTGTCTGTCCGTGACTGTGTGTGTTTGTGTGTATTGGTATCTGTCCGCCTGCAAGGAGTAGGTACAGATTGGTTTATTTTGTTTGCTGATACAAATACACACAACTGGAATGGAGACTATATCTGTTGCATGTATATATGCATGCTACTTGGTCAACAAAACACAGCTGTGTACTTTTCATAAATATTCTCTTCAGTCTAAACAATTTCTCCCCATTCCCCACAGTGGTTAGTAAATACTATTTTCTGATAGTGAGTATTTATAATCTTCTAATAAACTCTTGATTATTTATAATTTTAATGTACATAAACTTGGAATCAAATCCCTTACCTAAGACTCAGAGATTAAACCACATGTTGTATGTTTAAATTAATTAAAAACTGAGAGCATGCATTTCTTTCTCTGTGGTCCCACTTTACAGGGATTATGTTGTTTCCCCCCAGGAAACTATTGAGCTGTGATTATTTCTAAACATGAAGATAAAATAATTCAGAATTGTACAAATTTCAGCAAATTTTATAGATTTTTATAAATGCCTCAAAATAGTCCTGTGAGGCATATAGGAAAGGGTTATTGTGCTCTTTTAAGGTTATTTGAAGCTGTCAAATATCACAATGACACCAAGGGGGAAGCAATGCTTAGAGTTGTATTGCATTTTTCTTCCTCATACCTGTGGACTATTACATGGTAGAAGGCAGAAACTTTCTGTGAAACTTTGGCCTCTGCCTCAAAATTAACCCTGGGGTGAGATGGATGGAACCCCAAAGCGATTTTCAAAATCTGCTCAAATCACATAGACTTAAGAATCTCCTGAAGATGCTTGATGGATCCTGGAGAGGTCACAGTCATAGTTTCAAAGACATTGTTCTCATTCATTCTGTGACCCTTCCTTTTTCCTCAACTATAATGAAAAAAAAACTCAAATTGAAGCTTCTCAGAATATATTCCTCAAAATTTGGGATGTAGAATGACATGATGGGAAATCTTAATTTGGTAGGAAAGCTTGCAGAACCTTTCACTTCTTTCTTTCTTTTCTTATTTTAATTTTTTTAGTCAAGTTAATTGTTAGAAGAACTTTTATAAGTGTTCTTTTCAGAGTTTTCTGATTCTATTTTTTTTAATTAAATTTTTTCTTTTATAGTTTTACTTTTATTTACTTTTTCATGGAAAGTCATTTTATTTTAAATATAGTGGTGTGTACATGTTGATCCCAAACTCCCAGTCTATCTCTCCTGTCCCCACCCTTCCCCCTGTAAGCATAAAATCGATCCCTAAGTCTGTGCGCCTTTCTCTGTTTTTTTAAGTTCATTTGTATCTTTTTTTTTATTCCACATATAAGAGATATCAAATGCTAATTGTCCTTCTCTTTCTTATTTTACTCAATATGATCATCTCTAGGTCCAACAGAATTTTCTGATTTTAACACACATAATTTTTCATTTACTGGGCATTTTCAAGATAATATTTAAGAGATTTCTGAATTAAAGTGACATCCATCTCCTCACCACCTCCATTTTTCAATATGGAGTTGGCACTAATTATTCTTCCATGAAAGTTTTTTATTCTATATTTATAGCTGCCTTCAATAAAAATACTGTGAAACACTATTGTTTTTAGATGACACAAAATTTACTGATTATGGCCTCCAGTATTAGTGATGCAGGGAAATCGGTTTGATGCATATTATCTATGACCAAAAGTTAGCAAGATTGCAGGCTACAGAATATTATACCAAATCCTACAAAACAAGTAAATTTCAGTACAACAATGTAATACACATTATGCTGCGCATTCAATTACTTTTAAGTCCCATACAGCATCAGATTAAAAAGAGCGAGCGAGAGAGGGAGCAGAAAGTTTCATTTGGAGGAAAGTGTTGGAGCCCTAAATTGAAATCAGAAACACAATCAAGTAAACACCCATACGTTACAAAGACTAATTCGGAAAAACAAAATTTACTAGTTTTTTTTTTAATCCCTAACACTAGAAGTAGGTTTTGCTTATCAAATGGGAAATGAAATATTTATAGTAATGAAGAGTATGATAATAATCACTGAAGAAATGGTTTCCCCCTTTCCCACCCACTTTCAGCCCTTATCCCTTCAGAAACTCAGTGGAATAGGAAGATCAGAGTGTTTATAGATAATACATCTAATACAATGAATCTTCTCCTTCTTATTCACGGATACTCCAAACAGTACCATCAAGTGTTGGCTTCCGCTTCATCAAAAACATAGTTGAGCTTTATGACAGTGCTGATGAAATCACCAAGTTCCACAAAGTCGGCAGTGACAATATTGATGCCACTCTCTCCTGGCTTCTGTGTGCGGACCCACTGCATCATGGCAGGAAGAGCTCTGAGAAAGGAAAGAAAAAGAGATGTTACAGAAGGAAAGATATTATTTTTCAAGCTTGCAATCCCCAGGACTTTCTTTAGTTTCTAACTTACTAAAATAAATGCCCCAATTATAGATACATAATGGAGAAAAAAAAAAAAACCAAATGGACGATGGTAAATTCTTAACCTCTTAAGTGACTTGCAGGAGAAATACAGTCATCCTTGGAGGGTGGCTCAGATGTCAAAGATGCCTGCAATGCAGGAGACGTCGATTCAATCCTTGGGTTGGGAAGATCCCCTGGAGGAGAAAATGGCTACTCACTCCAGTATTCTTGCTGGAGAATTCCATGGATGGAGGAGCCTGGTGGGCTATAGTCCATGGGATCGCAAAGAGTTGGGCAAGACTGAGAGACTAACACTTTGGAATCCATGAGGAATCGGTTCTAGGAATTCCCACAGATACCAAAGTCTGTGAAAGCTGAAGTGTCTTACATAAAATGAAGTTGTAAAGTAAATCCTTTTTATCCATGGTTTCTGCATTCATGAATTCAACCAACCCAGGATTGATTTTTGTGGATATGGAACCCAAGATTATGGAAGGCTGACTGTAGTCACTATATCAGTCAATATTGGACTCTATCTTTGGAGATCTCAGATGCCATGAGAATTTATAGTGAAATTTCTCCACTAAGAAAGCAACATTCTTGTGCTCATTTTCTAGTTTGGTATGGTGTGATTGCAAACCCTGGAGAACTATGAGTTAGTGAGTTTAGGGATGAGTACATGCACTTAGCAAACATTTATTACAAACCCACTATTTTCAGGAAATGTGCTAGATATTATAAATAGACATACTAGTGAAACTCCCTGCATTTAAAGAGTGCATAGTTTGATGGTAGACAGATGGACAAGGAAGACAATTTTAATATAGTACAATCAGGGCTCATCCTTTAAACTTATTTACTGATCACCTCTTCTATTCCAGACACCATTGAAGGGACTTGAAAAACTTGAGTGAGCATAGCAGATAAAAATATCCACCTGTGAGGAGCTTACAATCTAATAAGGAAAGACAAACCATGAATAATAATCATAAATTAATTACATCATTTGATAGGAAGGAAGAAGCGCTACTAAAATGCAGGAAAAAAGGGAAGATTTGAAGTGTGAAGATAGAGAGGAGTGGAGCAGATTGCAACTTAAACTGGGGTGCTTACACAGGTGCATTGACAAGGGGATATTTGTGCAAGGGTTTGAAGGAGACAAGGGAGTTAGTCACGTAGGTAGCCAGGGAAAGCATTTCAGCTGCTGCCATAGCCTTAAATGGGTAGCATGCGTAAACTTGGTAAAAGAGAGAGGAGACCATTAAAAGATGAAGTTAGAGGAATAATAAGGAAAGAGGGGGGCAGAGGCTGTATGGCACTGTAGGCTATTACAAGGGTTCTGAGTGTTACTTTGAGTGAAATGGGGAGTCTTTGGAAGATCTTGAGCAGAACAGTGTTGTGATCTGACTTAATTATAAAAGATGATTCATCACCACGAGAGCACAGTGGAGAGTCACCTAGCCTCATTTGCAAAATCAGGGAAAACTTTTCAGAAGAGCACTCCCTGAATGTTGAGAGATTAGGAAGACTTAGCTGGGTGAGGGTGGGAGTGGGGGATGGAGGATGATGTGGTATGTTTTCAGACAGAGAAAATAGCATTTCTACATTCATTAACAGGGGTATGGTGTGTTCAGGAGTAGGGCATTTGGACAGACAGATCCAGCTATTAATAAGGATGCAATATCCTATGATAGCACATTGAAGAGAAACCACTATGACTTAAGAAGGCAGGAAGGGAGGTTGAGATAGGTATAAATGAACCGAGGTCTTAGAGATGACAGTGCAATAACAATGAAAGAATGAGGAAGCCCATGTGAACGTTAAATTGCTGGACGGAGAGAGAAGGAATGATACAGAGGTGGGCGTGGAGAGATCATGATGAAATTAAGAATCTCAAAGAAGCTATAAAATTTAAGGAAGCCTCAAAGTGCTGGAGAAATAAGAAGGGACCAGAAGACAAAAGGTTTTCAGAATGTAAATCGACTTAAAGCTGTTAACCAGGGAAATAATATGCTTAGATTTGTGGTTCGGAGAGTGTGGTTTGCCTTCAGTGTGAACAAAAGAAGAGAAGAAAGCAAGACTAGGATCAGAGCTAACAACCAGAGAGCTGTGGAAGGAATCTAGACCAGAGATAATGGGAACTTACATTGCAGTGGCCACAATAAATATATTTGAAAGCAACTAAGGAGAAAAGGTGGCACTAGTGGTAAAAAAATTTACCTGCATTGCAGGAGACACAGGAGCTGAGGGTTTGACCCCTGGGTGAGGAAGATCCCTTGGAGGGGGAAATGGAAACCCACACCAGTACTCTTGCCTGGAGCATCCCATGGACAGAGGAGCCTGGTGGTCTATAGTCCATGGGGTTGCAAAGAGTTGAACATGACTGAAGTGACTAAACACACACACAAACACAAACACACACACACACGGAGATAAAAGGACAACATTTGACTGGTGTGGGATTGGATATGATGGAGATAAAGAAAGAGGCCATGAATGATGCCTAGATTTCTAGCAGTATTCTGGCAGGTGAGCATCATCTACTAATTTTGGAAGGATAGGATTGAAGGCTTCCCAGTGGATGTACTAAGTTCAGTCCAAGACCTGTTGATTCTGAGGTGACTTTGGGACACATGAATTGAGATTTCAATTGATTAAGTCAGTTAGTCAGTGAGTTCAGTCACTCAGTCGTGTCCGACTCTTTGCAACCCCATGAATCGCAGCACGCCAGGCCTCCCTGTCCATCACCATCTCTCAAAGTACACTCAGACTCACGTCCATCGAGTCCGTGATGTCATACAGCCATCTCATCCTCGGTCATCCCCTTCTCCTCCTGCCCCCAATCCCTCCCAGCATCAGAGTCTTTTCCAATGAGTCAACTCTTCACAGGAGGTGGCCAAAGTACTGGAGTTTCAGCTTTAGCATCATTCCTTCCAAAGAAATCCCAGGGTTGATCTCCTTCAGAAAGGACTGGTTGGATCTCTTTGCAGTCCAAGGGACTCTCAAGAGTCTTCTCCAATACCACAGTTCAAAAGCATCAATTCTTCGGTGCTCAGCTTTCTTCAAATACAGATCTAATATTCAGGACATAGAGCTGGTCAAGGGCCATCACATAAAAATAAATGATCTATGAGAGTGGATAAAATTACCGGGGAAGATTGTATAGAGGACGAGAAGAGAAAATCTGAATATCAGCTACATGGGCAGAAAAGTTGATTCAATTTAAAAAGGAAGAATTAGGTATAGAAGTAGGATGAAAATCAGGAGCATATAGTATCATGAAATCAGAAGAAAAGAAAGTCATGCTTCTTTTGGTTTGTGAGGTTGAAGTACAGAATGTAATACAGTGTCTTTATCCAGATCTCATAAAGCACATCTAGCCAAACTTGACCCATCCCAGCAAAACTGAAATAACTGCCTTGGACTACATTAATCCTGTGGGTAGTACCTGAAAAAATCTGATCCATGTTTTCCAGCATTCACCTTTGTTTATTAGATACAGATGGAGGAGAACCCAAAAAGTGCTTCTAAAATAGGATAGCATGGACCTATTGCCATCAGAAAATAGATTGGCAGGTGGAGGAATTTGGTCTTCATAGCAACAGTTTCTGAAGGGAATTCTATCGTGAATTAAAAAACTGGATCCCTAGAGCACAGACACAGGGGTATTCAAGTTCATCAGAGAGACAGATGCCATGGCAGTGTGTGTGAAGCCACTTGGGTTTGAATTCCATTACTTTCTCTTCTGGGCTTGCTCAGACAGATGGCATATCTCTGTTGTAAACACAGTTATCACCTTGGTATTTCAGAAAAAGAAGACACTCTTTGGGAAAAGTATCAAACCAGTGCATTTCCTGGGAAGATGGTTGCTTAGCAGATACACTCACCTTGAGAGGTGAGAGGTGGGTAGAAGAGTGATACTGAGGCCGGTGCCGATTCTGTATTAGCTTTAACCGAGCAGCTGGTTTGCCAGATTCCTAGGGTACTAGGTTATGGAAGGTTCTTGAGCAACAAAACTCCCATCTGAGAACCATGACCATCATGAAAACAGCAGCTCAGACGCCTGCTACTGCTCTAAGATTGATATTCCTGGGCCTGAATTTAGAATAACTAATTGTTATCCCCATGGAGAGATGTTAGGAGTGCTCTTCTCTGTTTCACTATAAAATAGATTACTTTGAGGATTGATGAAATATCATTTTGGAATAGCTTATAGTCCTCCGGTGAAATGAGTTTTACATTTAAAGTGCCACTTCTCTGAGTCATGGGAATAGTTTTCTTTTTCTGTTCAGATATACTTTTCTCAAGTCAATATGATACCAAAAACAAAATAAGGAATAATGCCAAATTAAATCTCAAATACTCAGATGGACTTAAGTAGAATTATGTTAAACAAAAAGACTCAGTGTTCTAGATTAAAACAAACAAATGCTGTTGAAGTTACAATAATTATTTAGAGTGGCATTTCTTAAACTTTTAAAATTCTTTTCCCATCATAGAACCTTTTAAAATATTTTCCTTCCTCACTTTCTTTCTCAATAAAGTTTTAATACCACAGATAGACTTTAAATATGTTTATATATTGTTGGTACATTTCTGTACTTTTTACATAAAAAGAGTACATTGTTTTATTTGTCCTCGTGAGAATCATTTCTTAGATAAATAAATTGAAAAGCCTACTCTGGTGGTAATAAAATATTGTCTCAATGCAATAATTTTCATTGCATAAGACAAACTGGTTAACAAAGACCTACTATATAGTACAGGGAACTCTGCTCAATACTGAGAAAGAATACTCAATTTGAAAAAGAATAGATGCATGTATATGTATGGGCTTCCCAGGTGGCACTAGTGGTAAAGAACTCATCTGCCAATGCAGGAGACATAGAAGACAGGGGTTTGACCTCGGGGTCAGGAAGATCCCCTGGAGGAGGGCATGGCAGTCCACTGCAGTATTCTTGCCCGGAGAATCCCATGGGCAGAGGCCCAGCAGGCCACAGTCCATAGGGTAGCAAAGAGTGGGACATGACTAAAGAGACTTAGCACACAAATGTATAACTGAATCACTTTGCTGCTGTATACCTGAAACTAACAAAACATTGTTAATCAACTATACTCCAATATAAAATTTAAAAAAAATAAGAGAAAAAACAAACTGGTTAAACTTTAATGTTTAAAAATCACCCATTCATTTATTTGGATTTCCCTGATAGCTCATTTGGTAAAGAATCCGCCTGTAATGCAGGAGACCTGGGTTCAATTCCTGGTTCAGGAAGATCCACTGGAGAAGGGATAGGCTACCCACTCCAGTATTCTTGTGCTTCCCTTGCGGTTTACCTGGTAAAGAATCTGCCTGCAATGCGGGAGACCTGGGTTCGATCCCTGGGTTGGGAAGATCCCCTGGAGAAAGGAAAGGCTACCCACTCCAGTATTCTGGCCTGGAGAATTCCATGGACTGTATAGTCCATGGGGTCACAAAGGATCGATCATGACTGAGCCACTCTCAGTTTCATTCATTCATTCAAGACAGATATATTGTGCCTGCGGAAGACAGCGTTCTAGGTAGAGCTCCTTAGAGCGTTTTGGGGTTTGAACCTTGCTCACGTCTCTCTAAGAAAACATGCTGTAGCCCTGCCCCCACACTCCTCTTATGTGACTTGTCTACACTACAGTCACAGTTACCTTCCTCAGAACTGAGAGCATTATTCTTCTGCGTGAACAACTGCAGTCTCCCCTCATCTAGAAGATACACTCAGTTTCGAATCAGTCAGGGTGAGTCCCTGCAGCCTCCCTCACACACTCACCACACACACCCCTCTCTTCAGCCTCTGGGCTAGTTTGTTCTCTGGTAATACTGAAATTCTTGTGTGTTCTCCCAAACACATCCTGTGGTTTCAGGCCCCAGTTTTTTTTCAAGACTTCTATCCATATGAAGTACCATTCCTTCTTCAGTGCCCTTCATGGTCTAACTTCCACTTGCCCTTCAAGACTTGGGTGAGACAGTATTTCCATCCTTTCAGTTCAAATCTGGATGAGGAGCTCTCTTCTTGATGCTTTATACTCCTCAAGCACAGTCTGTAACTACACATTGCACATGGAGTTCAGATTTTCCACTTCCATGCCTATTTCTATCAGTGCTTGAACCCTTTTCAAAAAACAAAAATCATATCATAGTCATCAGTAGATCCTCTATACCTACCACAATCCCTGGAACCCAAAAGGAAAATAGCACATTTATTGAACTCAGATATTGAACTAGAAATCCTGGTCCCAGCTGTCTCAAAGTCCAACAAGCAAAGTGGATGTGAACCAATCAGGATAATACATACGGCACAACAGACATGGGCATAGCAGCCTATGGGAGCATGTAGGTAAAATAATTTATTTCACTTGGGAGAAATTTAAGGAATGCATCACAAAATAGGTGACATGTTGAGCTTGGTTAAGACTCTTTAGATAAAGAAACCAAGTATTTCAAGAAAAAGGAACAGTACATCCAGTCGAACATGGACTGTAGAGAACTTACTTGTGTAACTCAAACTTTGTGCATTTTAATCATTACTTCTTCATTTCTCCATCTCTCCAGCTCATGGTAAATACCATTCTATTCTCTGCTGCTATGAAACTATTTTTTGATTCCACATAGAAATGAGATTATACAGTACTTATCTTTCTGTGTCTGGCTTATTTCACTTAGCATAATGCCCTCCTAACAAAACAGTACTGTATCCTAAAATTTGCTAAGAAGGTAGATTCTATATTGAGTACTCTTACCACGCATATACATAAAAAATAATAAAAATAATAAAGCATGCAGGAGGAAATTTTGAGAAGGGATACATATGTTTATGGCCTTAATGGTGATGGTTTCATGGGTGTACATACTTATCTCCAAACTCATTGAGTTATATACATTAAATATGTATACCAATTTTATCTGTCTATCAGATCTCAATAAAGTATTTTTTTTAAGTATATGGGTATGAAACAGATGGCATGATTAAGAAGGATGAGGTGACTAGAGAGTAGGTGCCATGGTGTGGGAACACTAGAGGGGGTGACTGGAGAAGGGGGGGAACAAGAAGGTGTTTGGGCCAGATTGTTTGGGCCTCCTTTGACCTGTGGCATCAGAGCTCCCCCTTACATGCTCTCCGGTTTGTTCTTGATTTCGTCCAAAGAAGAGTTCTTTGATTTTCTCATGCAAAGAAGAATTTAATATTAATTCCATAGTAAGTCTACTGCCTAACGACACTGAAACTAGTATTCAAGACCTCAGGAAGTTTCCTTAGGAAGTTCTCAGATTGCTATGAGATTTTAAAAAGCCCTCATTCACTCATTCATTCATTTATTCACATTCACTCCACCATTATAACCAAAAAGTTGCTAGCAGAAATTTGAATAGCATTCACTAATACTATGAATGAAAATATTTCTTAGTGAAATTATGCAGCCTGGAGAGATGACTAAATTCTCTTTGAATCTGTATGTTAATATTTCAGGATCTATTTATGGAATAGTCTCTTTTGGTTTCCTATAGTCACACAGAAAAATGTGATTATGCAGATATTGTAGTGCTGTCCTTTAAATGCCTTTTTCTTAATCTCTCATTTTCATTAGATTCTGGATTTATGCTGTGGATTTACACTGTTTATTCACAAGACCTCACTGACTACCAGGAGAATCACATCACTTCAAGATAAATAAAAATATAAATAAAATCATAGTCCTAGTGTTAAACATAGATCCAGACTGTTTCTGCTCAAGTCTCAGCATCAGCAGTAATTATGAGCAAGCTGATTAACACTCTAAGCCTCAGTTTTACCATCTATCAAATGGGGATATTAATGAGGATTGAAGTAGTTAGTGCATATAAAGTGCTTAGATGAATGCCTACCTCTCTATAAGTGGCAATGTATTGAATATTCACTGAATTACAACCAAGGCAATGCTCTGCTCCAGAGTCTCAAAGAAGGAAGTCAGCAGGGAATTCTGAGAGCAGCATTCAACTACAGTACAAAGGCATATAAAAATGAGCCTATGGGGATTTTTTCCCCCCAACATTCACCATTTTCTAATAATGACAGAAAGAAGGTAGGGGAGATGGCCTGGTGTAAAAGGGCAAGACTGGTAATGAGACTTGAGGGAAGTATCCTTGGAAGTGCTTTCTTGGGGCACACAATTATAGGAAAAAACCAAGTACACTTTCCCCAACATAGCTTCTAATTTAGGTTAGCAAAAGAACAGATCCAGAACCAAAATTTGGTGCAGGAAGCCTCACAGCTCTTCTCCGGAATATGGAGCTCTCCCGAGGAAAGGCATCTTCAAACAGATTGCAGGCTCCTTAGAAACAGGCAGGTCTACAGCAATCAGAAAACCTTCCTCCAAGGAAGCAACGGGAAGGGAGCGATGTGGGAGCCAGAGATCTTCTGATGTGCTGGCTTTGAGAACCGATTTTGAAAAGACTTAAAGGAAAAAAGTAAAGACATTGGAGGTGCTAAGTTCAGTAACTCTCGATGTGTTGACCTTGACTTATTAATTCATGTGAGCTTCCTCTTTAGGGTGCTTCAATCACAGCTTTTAGCACAACATAAAAATTCTTAACTGTTCTATTGGCTCTGAACAATGGCCAGCTGTTCCTGTGGTTTCATTTCTGTCACTCTCCCCCCACTGAATTCTAGACACATCCTCAGTCTTGCTTATCTTGACCAGACTAATTTTCCCCAGGGAATTCTGTAAATGCTGTTTGATTGTTGTTAGTTTGCTTTTTTTTTTTTTTCACCAAGAATACCTTATCTTTTCTGCCTCTTCACTTGATCAACTAACTCACTTCTCTTTCAGGAGATAGTTTAAATGTCACTGCTTCAAAGCACTAGACAAAATTGTAATTATATTTATGTGTTTGATCAATACCTCTCTCCAATTAGACAGCAATGACTTTGAGGACAAAGATTCTCTGTTTTCCTACTGTTGTAGCCCAAGTGCTTAGCATAGCACCTGGCGTAGACTAAGTACTCAATAAATACATATTGAATAAATGGGCTTTATTTTTAGAAATATCTTTCAAAGGATAAAGTTTATTAGAATTAAACTTAATCAGATTTCTTTATGCACTATCAATTTATTATTAAATTATTAGTTTTAATTTCTTCATTTAATTAGATTTAAATGTATTAGGAATCCATGTCAAATTCATATTCAAGTGTGTGTGCGTGCGTGTGTGTGTATGTATATACATAGTACTTTTACAACAAATGCATTTTATATATACTACTCTTCTAAATTCTCTATACTTTTGTATTTTGTGGTTATGAATGAACGATTATGGATAATAAAACACATGCATCTTTCAGTGAATTTTAGTAGAATATATTTAAGTTTCAATGAAATGATTCTTTTGTTGAAATGAATAGAATCTCTGAATTAAATTATTAATTTTTATAGAAAGTAAAGGAAATGGCAACCCATTCCAGTATTCGTGCCTGGATAATTTCATGGACAGAGTTTGGATGGCTAACCAGCCACGGGGTTGAAAAGAGTCAGACACAACTGAGTGACTAACACACACACACACACACACACACACACACACACACACTCCCACACACACACCATTTTTACAGAACTCTCTGATGCTCTTGGAAATAAAGATTACAATGAAAATGTCAGAGCCTTGTTACTGCCTTTCCCAAACCCAGCCTCTGCTGAGAAATGGAGGCCTCCCTGTCCTGCAAAATTTAGAATAATGATAACAGGTCTTTCTTCCCCTGGGCAACTGAGTCACCCAGGACCAACTAATTAAAGTCAAGTCGGACGTATTTTAAAATGTGATTTCTTGTCAACCTGGCCATTTCTAAAAGCTTAGAAATTTCACTTGAAAATGTAAAGAGAAAGATGAAACAAAAATAAACTCTTTCCCCAAAAGGTTGGCATTTCATGCACTGAATCATACAGCAATAAAAGGCCAGGCCTTTGCATCTGTAGGTTTAAATCCCAGAGAAGGCTTCAAAACAACTTCAAGTAGACCTTTCGTGCAAAGATGGGAACAATGAAGGACAGAACCGGTACGAACCTAACAGAAGCAGAAGATAATAAGAAGAGATGGCAAGAATAAACCAAAGAACTATACAGAAAAGATTTTAATGACCCAGATAACCATGATGGTGTGATCACTCACCTAGAATCAGAAACCCTGGAGTGCGAAGTCAAGTGGGCCTTAAGAAGCACTACAAACAAAGCTAGTGGAAGTGATAGAATTCCAGCTGAGCTATTTCAAATCCTAAAAGATGATGCTGTGAAAGTGCTGCACTCATTATGCCAGCAAATTTGGAAAACTCAGCAGTGGCCACAGGACTGGAAAAGGTCACTTTTCATTCCAATCCCAAAGAAAGGAAACACCAAAGAATGTTCAAACTACTGCACAATTGCACTCATCTCATTCGCTAGCAAAGTAATGCTCACAATTCTCCAAGCTTGGTTTTAACAGTATATGAACTGAAAACTTCCAGATGTTCAAGCTGGATTTAGAAAAGGCAGAGATCAAACTGTCAATATCTATTGGGTCACTGAAAAAGCAAAAGAGTTCCAGAAAGACGTCTACTTCTGCATTATTGATACACCAAAGCCTTTGACTGTGTGGATCACAACAAACTGGAAAATTCTTGAAGAGATGGGAATACCAGATCACTTTACCTCACTCCTGAGAAATCTGTATGCAGGTTAAGAAGCAACAGTTAGAACTGGACGTGGAACAGCAGACTGGTTCCAAATAGGAAAAGGAGTATGTCCAGGCTGTATATTGTCACCCTATTTATAACTTCTATGCAGATTCCCTGGGTCGGGAAGATCCCCTGGAAAAGGAAATGGCAACCCATTCCAGCACTCTTGCCTGGAAAATGTTATGGACAGAGGAATCTGGTAGGCTACAGTCCATGGGGTCACAAAGAGTCAGACACAACTGAGCTACTGAACTGAACTGAGACAGACAGGTGTGTCTCAGAGATGGTAACCTGTGTGAAGGACACATGAGCTGCTATCACACCAGGAATATTGGAGGACTGAGTGACCCTCGCTTTCACCCTAACCATCCAAGCTGCTTCCAGTTTTCAAAGGGACAGATTCCAAGTCCTCAAGAAGACAGGGGAACCATCTCCCCTCCCTCCCTTGCCTGGAAGCTTGTTAGTTTAATTTGATTTTGTGTTTGTTTAACAAAAAGTAATGCAGTCAAATCAAAGCAAAAGATGCCATCCATTTCCTTTGATGATGGCAACTAGGGCCCTTTTTTATTGTGGCAAGGAAGAAAACCGTTAAAAAGCCATTTTCAATTAAAATAAGATCATATAAACTGCAAGAAGACAG
This sequence comes from Cephalophus harveyi, assembly GCA_006410635.1. NCBI lineage: Eukaryota > Metazoa > Chordata > Mammalia > Artiodactyla > Bovidae > Cephalophus > Cephalophus harveyi. Next base: position 266,651 of record SJYT01050673.1, on the reverse strand, counting down.
GCATTTAGACTTCTTAAAGCGTGCTGTGTCCTCAGGCGCATCGTTCACTCCAGTCCCTGTTTCAGAAGGAGTCATAAACCAGAAAAACGAATGTGAGCATGGTCAGTCCTTGATGGAGCCCCAGCTGCCGGGGGAATATTCTGTCTGCTGATTTTCTAAAGGAGAGAAGGAAGAAGGAAACTTTGTACACTCTAAACAAAGAGTCCCTTCAGTGTATTGACAAGATTTAGATTGCCAGGAGGCAGACGGTGGTTTTTCTTTCAAGGGTAGTATCTCAATATAATGAAGACTTGTGTGTGGGATCAAGTGTTCTCACCTCACAGACTTTTCCTGGGAACCACATAGCCCCTCACTCAGCGCCAATGCTTGGGGAATTCAGGGACTCAAAGCTCAGAAGCTGCTGCTGCTGCTGCTAAGTCGCTTCAGTCGTGTCCGACTCTGTGCGACCCCAGAGACGGCAGCCCACCAGGCTCCACCGTCCCTGGGATTCTCCAGGCAAGAACACTGGAGTGGGTTGCCATTCCCTTCTCCAATGCATGAAAGTGAAGAGTGAAAGTAAAGTCGCCCAGTCATGTCTGACTCTTAGCGACCCCATGGACTGCAGCCTACCAGGCTCCTCCTTCCATGGGATTTTCCAGGCAAGAGTACTGGAGTGGAGTGCCATTGCCTTCTCCAAGCTCAGAAGAGATTTACTTTATTCAAAGTTTACAGTTTTTGGTGGATTCATGTCAATGTATGGCAAAACCAATATGGTATTGTAAAGTAAAATAAAGTAAAAATAAAATAAAAAAAAAAAACAAAGTTTACAGTTTCTATTTATTGGCACCCACCTGTCCTTTCTCCCCTTTGGAAAGATTTCCATTTGCAAAGAAAAAGCTGCAGCTGAATTGGTGCAGAAAGGAAGTTTTAGCATTTCTGATTTTGCCTGGAACAAATACATCAAGGACTATCCCGTCTTGAGATTCCAGGATCTTAGGATAGCAGAGATAGTAATGCCAAAAGCCACGAAAGAAATTGGTAACCCATGAACTGTGGTCATACACATTCACTGAAATGTTGCCCTTTACTATTGGCAGAATAATTTTATCAATTCAGATTTACTATTGACTATTTGTGGTTTATTGGAAGTTCTAGTGGAATTCTGTATGCTTTTAATTTTAACAATGGAGACATATTATCAGTTATAAAATGTACATTTATTAAGAGAAGATGGTCTCTGTGAGGGGAAATAGTATACAAGACTATTTTCTAAAATTGAAGTATAGCTGCTGTATAATATTATATAAGTTACAGGTGTACAATATAGTGATTCACAGTTTTTAAAGGTTATACTCCATTTATGGCAGTGGTTTAGTCACTAAGTCATTTCCAACTCTTAAGACCCCCTGGACTGTAGCCCTCCAGGCTTCTCTGCCTACGGGATTTCCCAGGCAAGAATACTGGATTCAGTTTCCATTTCCTTCTCCAGGGAACCTTCCCAACCCAGGGGTCAAACATACATATCCTGCATTGCAGGTGGATTATTTATCAACTGAGCCACCAGGGAAGCCCATCACCCATTTATAGTTATTATTAAACAATGGCTACATTTCCTGTGTTGTACAGTATATCCTTGTAGCTTATATTATACATAGTAGTTTGTACTTCTTATTCTCCTACCTCTAATCTGCTCCTCTCCCCTTATTCCTCCCCACTGGTAGCCACTAGTTTGTTCTCTATATCTGTGAGTCTGCTTCTTTTTTATTATATCCAGTAACTTGTTGTGTTTTTTAGATTCTATATATGAATGAAATCATACAGTATTTGTCTTTGTTTTATTTACCTCACTTAGCACAATAGTCTTCAAGTCCATTCATGTTGTGGCAAATGGCAAAAATTGCATTCTTTTTCATGGCTGAGTAGTATTTAGTTTCATCAAAAAGGACAGAAATGGAAAGGACCTAACAGAAGCAGAATAGATTAACAAGAGGTGGCAAGAATACATAGAAGAATTATACAAAAAAGGGCCTTAATAACCTTAAGTCCATTCATGTTGTTGCAAATGGCAAAAATTGCATTCTTTTTCATGGCTGAGTAGTATTTAGTTTCATCAAAAAGGACAGAAATGGAAAGGACCTAACAGAAGCAGAATAGATTAACAAGAGGTGGCAAGAATACATAGAAGAATTATACAAAAAAGGGCCTTAATAACCTGGATAACCATGATGATGTGGTCATTCACTTAGATCCAAACATCCTGGAGTCTGAAGTCAAGTGGACCTTAGGCAGCATTACTATGAACTAAGCTAGTGGAGGTGATGGAATTCCAGTTGAGCTATTTCAAATCCTAAAAGATGACGCTGTGAACATGCTGCACTCAGTATGCCTGCACATTTGGAAAATTCAGCAGTGGCCACAGAACTGGAAAACATCAGTTTTCATTCCAATCCCAAAGAAGGGCAATGCCAAAGAATGTTCAAACTATTATACAATTGCACTCACTTCACATGCTAGCAAAGTAGTTCTCAAAATCCTTCAAGTCAGGCTTTAACAGTACATGAACTGAGATCTTCCAGATGTTCAAGCTGGATTTAGAAAAGGCAGAGGAACCAGAGATCAAATTTCCAACATTCATTGGATCATAGAAAAAACAAGATTATTTGAGATAAACATCTACTTCTGCTTCATTGACGATGCTAAAGCCTTTGACTGTGTGAATCACAACAAATTGTGGAAAATTTTTTAAGAGATGGGAATACCAGACCCCCTTACTTGCCTCCTGAGAAATCTGTGTGAAAGTCAAGAAGCAATAGTTAGAACTGGATGTGGAACAATGAACTTGTTCAAAATTGGGAAAGGAGGAGATCAAGGCTGAATATTATGACCCTGCTTTTGTAACTTCTATGCAGAGTATATCATGCAAAATGCAGGGCTGGATGACTCACAAGCTGGAATCAATATTTCCAGGAGAAATATCAACAACCTCAGATTTGCAGATGATACGACTCTAATGGCAGAAAGTAAAGAGGGACTAAGGAGCCTCTTGATGAGGATGAGAGAGGTGAGTGAAAAAGCTGGCTTGAAACTCAACATTCTAAAAATGAAGATCATGCCATCCAGTCCCATCACTTCATGGCAAATAGAAGGGAGAAAAGTGGAAGGAGTGAAAGATTTTCTTTTTTGGGGGCTCCAAAATCACTGCAGAAGGTCACTGCAGCCATGAAATTAAAAGATGCTAGCTCCTTGGAAGGAAAGCTATGACTAACTTAGACAGTATGTTGAAAAGTAGAGACATCATTTTGCCAACAAAGGTCTGTCTCATCAAAGACATGGTTTTTCCAGTAATCATGTGTGGACATGAGAACTGGACATAAAGAAGGCTGAGTGCCAAAGGACTGATGCTTTTGAACTGTGGTGCTGTAGAAGACTCTTGAGAGTTCCTTGGACTGCATGGAGATCAAACTAGTCAATTCTAAAGGAAATTCAGTCCTGAATATTCACTGGAAGGACCGATGCTAACACTGAATATCCAATACTTTGGCCACCTGAAAGAAAATGCTGCCTCACTAGAAAAGACCCTGATGCTGTGAAAGACTGAGGGCAGAAGGAGAAGGGGGTGACAGAGGATGAGATGGTTGGATGCCATCACTGACTCAATGGGCTTGAGTTTTAGCAAACTCTGGGAGATAGTGAAGGACAGGGAAGCCTGGCTTGCTGCAGTCAATGGGATCATAAAGAGTTGGACAAGATTTACGGGCTGAACAACAATGACATATTCCATTGAATATACACCACATCTTCTTTATCTACCCATCTGTAGAGATTCTTGATAATGAAATCCTGAAAAATATTGGTCCTAATTATGTTCATATATTCCCTCTCAGTTTTCATAAATTTTACTGGGTATCAAGCATGTGGCATTTGCTGAGGTGAATACAGGGATGAATCCAACATGGTCCCTGCCTTAATTATGGGACTAATTCTGGAAATACCTGAATTGCTATGAATAGAAATTGCTTAATTGCTCTGAATAGACTTGCTTGAAAACATTGGACAATAATGTCCATGTAGCCTCTTTCAGCCTCATGAACTGCCTGCTGGCCCACTTTAAATTCCACTAGTTTAGAATTGACTAGTTCCACACTTTCCAATTTCAAATGGAAATATTCTATGGAATCTTATAAATTCATAAGGCTAAGTAAAGACTACTCTTTAAGGATTCATAAGTGAGTTAAGTGAGTATTTATCAAGTTTTGATGCTGCTGCTAAGTCGCTTCAGTCATGTCCAACTCTGTGAGACCCCGTAGACAGCAGCCCACCAGGCTCCTCCGTCCCTGGGACTCTCCAGGCAAGAATACTGGAGTGGGTTACCATTTCCTTCTCCAATGCATGAAAAAGAAAAGTGAAAGTAAAGTCACTCAGTTGTGCTGACTCTTAGTGACCCCATGGACTGTAGCCTACCAGGCTCCTCGGTCCATGGGACCCTCCATGCAAGAGTACTGGAGTGGGTTGCAATTTCCCTTTCCTCATGTTTTGATGAACTGCCTATAATCAATACAGTGGCAGTAGAGAGAACAAGAACTTTAGAATTAGACAGAGCCTTGTTTGAGTTACTAATAATATGTGACCTTGAGAAAGGCTGTGTAATCTCCTGATGCTCAATTTCTTCACTGCAGATGGGGACAGAAATGGTATGTAAATCCTAGGATTTTCACAAGAATAAAACAAAGCAACACAAGATGGACAGGTGGTAGAAAATAGAGGTTAAGAGAGAGGACTTTGAAGAAGACTGAGTTCATATCCTGACACTCTCACTTCCGTTTGTGTAACTTTGGTCAAGTCACTTAAACTTTTCTAGCTTCAGCTTCCTCGTTTGTGAAAGGGAATAAAAAGAGTAAATTAAGTGAAAGTGTTAGTCACTTAGTCATGTCTGACTCTTTGGGACCCTATTTTCTTTATAGCCCGCCAGGCTCCTTTGTCCATGGGATTTTCCAGGCAAGAAAACTGGAGTGGGTTGCCATTTCCTTCTCCAAGAAGCATAAATTAATGTGGAGGTTAAATAGAACAACATTAAAAAAAAAAAAAATTTACTATGATACGAGATGCTGCTGCTGCTGCTAAGTTGCTTCAGTCATGTCCAACTCTGTGCGATCTCATAGACGGCAGCCCACCAGGCTCCCCCGTCCCTGGGATTCTCCAGGCAAGTACACTGGAGTGGGTTGCCATTTCCTTCTCCAATGCATGAAAGTGAAAAGTGAAAAGTGAAGTCGCTCAGCCGTGTCTGACTCTTAGCGACCCCATGGACTGCAGCCTACCAGGCTCCTCCATCCGTGGGATTTTCCAGGCAAGAGTACTGGAGTGGGGTGCCATTGCCTTCCCTGATATAAGAACTCAATAAATGATGGCTGTTACTCTATTCTTAGTGTTCATGCTTGAAGTCAACTAGTACATTGTAGACTGTAAATAAAAGTTAGCAAACTTCAGTTTTCCTAGTTTTAGATTATTGAAGGCAAATGACTGGAAAAAGTTACTCTGTGCATAGATGTGTAGTGCCTGTTGAGAAGAGTTGCCCAGATACTCCTTTTCATACTGAGAGTACTCATCTCAACAAGTGCTAGGAATGTTGTTTACTATCAGCTCTCAGCCGAGTTTCTGCCTGAGAATTGCCCGCTGCTAAAGAGCTAACTGGGATGACCCAGAGAGATGGTATGGGGAGAGAGGTGGGAGGGGGGTTCAGGATTGGGAACACATGTACACCCGTGGTGGATTCATGTTGATGTATGGCAAAACCAATACAGTATTGTAAAGTAAAATAAAGTAAAACAAAAAAATAAATAAAAATAAAGAGCTAATCATACCAGTGCGAACTTGACTGGTTGTACGACTGGTACGACTGGTCATATGACTGGTATGACCAGTCAAGGTCGTACACCCTCTCTGGGGACAACCAGCATCTAACAACTGATCTTTGGGAAGGGTTGTCGGGGGCCAGCGTGAGGAATCCCGCCCGTGATAAGGTCATGCGGAAGGAAGCCTGACAAAACGTAAGGATGTGATCAGGTTTCAGGGGTTCCCCCTGGAATTTCCTGAGCATCCACCCCCCCCCCAAAATAAGAATCTGCCGGCCTTTGTACTCTGCTTTTCCACTCTTCTAATATTCTCTGGAAAAAGTCAAATCAGGGCTTTAGGGCTTCTGCATTTGAAAGGGATGTTTCAGTTAAACCCCTCTGATAGCTCTCTAGCTTGCCTAACAGGTTCCCCCGACCTCTTACAGCTTGTGAATTGTTTACAGCCCCCCAACTGCGAGAGGAACAAAGCTTAAAAGCATCTTAAAGATACAGAGCCTTTTCTAAAGAGTTAAAAATCATATTGGTGACGAGTTTTCACTGTTGACTCAATAATTGCTGCCAGGCCTCCATATTCTTTATCTTTTAGGCACCTGGGAGGATGTTACTCAATGTAATCAGAATGTAGAGAAAGATATATAGTAGTTTTGATGTTAGCAACACTAGACTTTCGAGTTAATTGTTTCTCTTTTGTTGTAAATCACTGTACTCCCTTTACTTGTTATAAGTTGCTGTATCTTTGCTATGTAACAATGTAACTTTATTTAGTGCTTTTCTGAGAGTGACACCAGACTTTGGGAAGATCAACACAAATAAGTCTTCTGGTTGACAAACCCTTATTGGAAAAAGGCTGTAAAATGTTAATTGGCCCTTTTTGGCCGTAAGATGATGTAAATTGCCTAAGACTTGTGTATACAATTAGGTATGCAGAGAGAAAGGCCTGGTTTTGATAAGAGTCTGGGCTGCTAACACTGCATAATTTTGTAGTACCCATTGATCTCTATGTACAATCAAAAAGGTATAAAATAGGACTTTCTAGACAATAGAGGCCAGGGATAGTCGCTGGACTGGTTTCCCCCGTGTCTCCTCTTTACTCTAATTTCAGGCTGAATTCCCATCTGGCCGTGGAGGCTCACCAAGTCTACTTACTTGTCCCAGCTTCTAAGATCCATAAGAGAGAGAGCCCAAGGCAGGGCATTCTCCGACATTCAAACGGGCGCCGGCGGCCTAATGTAGATGGTGCAAGTTCCTTGTCTGGAACTTTATTGGCTTTCCACGTAAGCCAAGTTATTCAGCCTCTTTTCTCCACTTAATTTTCCTACTATACTATCTCTTCCTAATCTAATCTTATATTTCTATATTAATAAATAAATAAATCTTTCCTCGCCAACGCCGTCCACGCTTCGAATTCCCTGGATCCACCGGGGCTGGACCCCGGCAGGTGCAATATAAGCATTTGCCTTAAGGCAGGACAACTCAGAAGGTTCATCCCAGCTCCAGAGCTTCCTATAGGCTTGGCTAAGACCTTGTGGTGACAGTATCAAAGCCCAGCTCTCCATCTACTCAATCCTCTTCCCTTCACTTGCCCATAGGCATGGATTCCAAGGGAACGCCAGAATAAAAGTGCACACAAATCTCAGAGAATTGGGTCTATTTCTTGGGAAATGTAATCTCTAAGTCTACTATTTAGGTGGCAAGAAATTCTGCAATCAATAGACTTTCACCCAAATAAGAATCAGGGGTAGACTTTGGTAACCTTAAGGAGAGAGAGAAACTAAAATTACATTTCCACTTCTCTCAAGCAAACAGGGTAGATCTTAGGCTGGTTTGAGAGTATTTTTTTGGAGGCAGTGTGGGAGAGGATCATCTGAGGAAAGCTTCCTTTATGCTTAGGGCCATGTACTGTGCAGAGTCATGCAGAACCTTTATATCCTCTGGCACAGCAGAAAGGCCACCAAGTCTAGACTACTTATAAATAGTGACCACATAGTCTTATATCAGTCACCTGTTAGAATTTCCCTCTGGATACCATTATGCTAAGAATAATGTATCAAAAGCTCAGAAGATCTCAACTTACTTCTAAAGAAAACAATTGTTATGGTCAGTCTAATGGGAGAGTTTTTCAAGTCTGAATTACCCAGCAGAAGCTGGGATGGGGGGCAAGATGGTATTTATTACTTTATTGCAGCCTTTTGTGTATTGTACTTTGTGCAATGTCCATGTTCTTTCAAAGATGAATGTAGCATCCAAATCAGATGTTCAATTTTTTTTTAAGTCAAATTCAGAGATTTTTCATTTCTTAGAGAAAATGCTAACAGGCAGGATGAACACAAACAGAATTTAATTTGATCATAATATCACAGGTGCTAATGTGTCAGTGTGCCTATGGACCCATGTAATCATGCATAATTATGAGGGGGTGATTTCTTTGGCCTTTTCCTTTTAATCAGTGACAACTGCAGGTGCAAAGGGTAGAGGAATATGTCATTTGTTCTGCAAGAGAATAAGATTCATTATGCTGTTAATTCTATAATTTCTTCCTGACAGTGGTCTTACAAAGTCAGAGTCTTTTAATAGTACCAAAAGAGTGCAAAATCTTGAGTCAATTAGTCTGAGAAGAGTGTTTTCCATTGTGTTATCTATTGGTTATGCTTTTGGGAAATTGTGTTACCTGACACTTTAAAAATACTCTGCTTTAGTATTCTTTCACAACATGGAAAATTCCTAAGAACTTAATAACATACAATGAATATTGCCAAACTCTATTGGTGCCATATATGTATCTTATTTGTTAACGTACTGCCCTTTTCCTTGTATATTTTCTCTTTGTCACATTTAGAAAAGCACCAGAGGATATCCAGTTTGAAAATATCCTTAAGATGTTCGTAATCAGTGACAACATTCTCTAAAAATATGTTACCCAAACAGAGTTCCATGATACAATATTTCATAAGCTAAATGAAAGACATTCCTAAGACAAATATATACTCTTTTGGTACAATAAATTTAGATAATACTAAAGCCTCTTTGATGTTCACAATAGACATAGTAGCATATTAAGCATATTACCATGCTACGGACATGGAGATGTTATTGAAATAAGAATATATTTCCCTATTATCAAACTGGCATTTTCCAAACTTATTTGACTCAGGAATAGTCTCAAAACTATTAACACACAGGCATGCACACACTAACACACCTTTTTTTGTTTCTTTCCAGAAACCATCAAGAGACATCTACTGTTCCCAATGTTCTACAAAACACTGTTCTGGAATTATTGTAGGAGAGCATCCTTTTCAAAGGCTCAACTCTAATGTATATTTCAGGGACTTGAAATTCTCACAGTCTCCTAAGTCAAACCTGCCCATCTTTGGCCTGCTCCCACTATTAGAATTCTTTCTGACCACCCACTAGTCTTTCTTCCGTTCACCCAGAACAAGATTATCCCTCTGTGACATGGTATTCTTTTAAATATTTGCAAATGATTGGGATCCTCCTGCCCCTCTATCTGTATCTGCCCTTCTCCATCTTTAAAATCTCATTTTCTTTCCTTTAGATGATCAGTTAAGAACTTTCTTATGGTCCTTTCACTCCCTTCTGAACATTTCACTTTGTCTATATTCCCTCCAAAAGAGGTACCTCTGGAAAATCATGCAATTTTCTAACTTGGGTAGAGAGTATCACAGAGTATCTCCACCCTTATTCTGGGTACTATGGCTCTCTTATTACCACCTACGATTCTTTTGATTATTTCTCTATTCATGTTTCCCAGCTCATTCCATCATCATCTTTTGGGAATTGGTTAACAGCTTCTTCTGAAGCAAGCAAGAATGTATTAGGCAGTACCCCCTCAAGCTTGAAGAAGAGCCAACACCAGCATGTTTTCTTATGCATTCTTCTTCCTCTTGAGTTCAAGAAATCTCTCTGTCACCAAAAAAGATACCAAGTATGCATGAGGTATGGTCCCTCTAGAAATGTGAGAAAAGCCTTCAAGAGTTGTCTGAGACTGGATGGTGCTGGAGACTAAAGTATGGCAGCAGATGAGAAATATGGAAGTCTGGATCTTCTAGGAAGTAGCTCCAGCTGGCAGTAGCAATGGTGTTGTCAGGGGATGTTAGACATCCAGGTGAGTCTCCTCTGGGTTGTTTTAGAGTAAGGATGGCAATGAATACAGAGAAATATTTTTTTTCTCTGAAACTTGAAGTCATATATGCATGTAAATATCGGGCCATGTAAATTATCTTACTGCCCACTTGAGTCTGCACTTAGTGAGTACTGAAGCATAGTCTGGTCAAGTGACATAATGACAATAATGCTGCCCTTCCTCACTGCAGTTTTAATTAAGTCATTAATTACCTAGCTATTGATTCTAAAATTCATTGAGAGCAGCATGTACCACGTAAAGGGGGAACATTATTTGCAACTGTGTCTGGTTATATTTTAGGGCAGCGTTTGACAATGTGGTCCTAAAAGCACATGCTATGCTTTTTTTCTTATTTAAAATCTCCCTCGCATTTATCTAGAATGCAATCAAAATAATACCTAGAAAGGTGAAATAAAAGGCTCCCTCATGGCAGACCATATCCAGTCCTGGATTATCTCATGGGAGGCTCTCAGGGTTTGGTCTTTACAAGTGGTAATAGGATTGCTTCTGACTGGAATAGAAGGAAAATCGCTGGCCATAAAGCAGGCCAAAGGAGCCTTAAGTTGGGCATGTGTAGAGCTGCTGGAAATTCAGAAAAGAGGCTCTGGTGTGTGTGTGCATGTATTTTCTGGAACCTCAATTTCCAAAATTCTATAAAGTCACATCTACAGTTGCATTAACTGCATATTTTTATATAGATGCTGCTCTCCTAAATCCTTCTGTCAGCAGTACCTCTGTGAGATATCAATAATAAGATACAGAGACTTCCTTGGTGCTCCAGGGGCTAAGACTCCATGCTCCCAATGCAGGGAGCCCGGGTTCAATACCTGGTCAGGGAACTAGATCCAACATGCTGCAACTAAGAGTTTGCATGCTGTGACTAAAGATACTGCATGCCGTAACTACTGCATGCCGTAACTAATACCCGTCAGCCAAATAAAGAAATAGCCAAGTAAATAAATACCAAAAGTAGAAAGTAAAAGACTCTTACTCCTTGGAAGAAAAGTTATGACCAACCTAGATAGCATATTGAAAAGCAGAAACATTACTTTGCCGACTAAGGTCCGTCTAGTCAAGGCTATGGTTTTTCCTGTGGTCATGTATGGATGTGAGAGTTGGACTGTGAAGAAGGCTGAGCACCGAAGAATTGATGTTTTTGAACTGTGGTGTTGGAGAAGACTCTCAAGAGTCCCTTGGACTGCAAGGAGATCCAACCAGTCCATTCTGAAGGAGATCAGCCCTGGGATTTCTCTGGAAGGAATAATGCTAAAGCTGAAACTCCAGTACTTTGGCCACCTCATGTGAAGAGTTGACTCATTGGAAAAGACTCTGATGCTGGGAGGGATTGGGGGCAGGAGGAGAAGGGGACGACAGAGGATGAGATGGCTGGATGGCATCACGGACTCGATGGACATGAGTCTGAGTGAACTCCGGGAGTTGGTGATGGACAGGGAGGCCTGGCGTGCTGCGATTCATGGGGTCCCAAAGAGTCGGACATGACTGAGCAACTGAACTGAAATGAACTGAACTGAAAAGTAGAAGAAGTAGTCTCATTCGGAGAATGCAATGACCAGCAGGCACCATAGTCAGCCTTACATTAAGGTATTTGCCTGCAACTGAATTTTGAAAATGACTGCACAGTGTCCTGAAAACAGCATGATCTTATGAAACAACTTAATTAAATAAATAATATACTGAAATATCAAAATTACCCTAGAGGCAACAAAATATATGATATATAATTGATAGTACATATCAATTATCTGAAAGTCATAAAATAACATGAATGCCAAGTGTTCTCAGTCTCTCAGTTCTAGGCTAGAAAGATTGAATGCATTGTTTTCTATTCTAGACTGGGAACTTGTCTTTCAAAACAACTGGAGTCCCAATTTGAAAAGGAACCCACAAAGGAAAGTCACTGGGAAACTGGATGGAAGCCCCTGCAATGGAAGCCCCTGCAATGAGCCCTGCCCTCGGGGGACAGGCTAAGACAGAGTAGAGTCTTCTCCAAGGTGTAAAAGTCTCTCTGATAGAGAACTGTTTCAGAGGGCCAGTGCTATTTTTAAGTTAAAGAATTAATGAATACTTTTCAACTAAAAGTTGGAATCCATTGGAAAAAACCTAAAGAATGTTGCTTCTAATTTCATTAGGAATTCATGTCTCACTGGAAGTCATTAAATAGAAATTAATTGAAAATATCTTCAAATGTGTGGCTTTCATAGTTACTAATAATAGAATATAGTTTATAACAGGTTTTATTGCTGGTATTCAGTTCCATTTTAGGGGATGAAAAGGGTTTGGTATTTAAAAAACAAATAGAAACCTTCGATAATATCCACCAAAGTAAGGCATTTTACATAAATGTAAAAGGTACTGCTGCTAAAATACTCCCCATTTTTGAATGACACTCATTACTATTTTCATAAAGGTCCATAATGATGATTTACTTTGGTGGCTCAGTGGTAAAGAATCTGCCTGGCAATGCAGAAGATACAGGAGACTCCGGCTCAGTCCCTGGGTTGGGAAAATCCCCTGGAGAAGGAAATGGCAACTCACTCCAGTATTCTTTCCTGGGAAATCCCATGAACAGAGGAGCCTATTGGGCTATGGGGTTTCAAATTACACGTCCATATGGTTACAAAGAGTTGAACACAACTATGCACACCTGCTGATCCATGTCTCAGCTACATTATATGATTACATCTGGCAGAATTGAGTGGAAAACAAAATCATGAAGACTGACATGAGAATTGTAAATCTTTGATCCTCTACCGGGCTCTGTTACTAAAAGCTATCCATAAAAGACAACAGCGTCAATTTCACATCTCTAGTCCATGACATGGAGAAGGCAATGGCGACCCACTCCAGTGCTCTTGCCTGGAAAATCCCATGGACGGAGAAGCCTGGTGGGCTGCGGTCCATGGGATCATGAAGAGTTGCACACAAGTGAGCGACTTCACTTTCACTTTTTACTTTCATGCACTGGAGAAGGAAATGGCAACCCACTCCAGTGTTCTTGCCTGGAGAATCCCAGGGATGGGGGAGCCTGATGGGCTGTCGTCTATGGGGTTGAACAGAGTCGGACATGACTGAAGCGACTTAGCAGCAGCAGCAGTCTGTGACATCAATGTCCAGGCTTTCTGCCTGACTATGAAAAAGTCAGTCTTGAAACCAAGACTGCGAGCCTACTTTAACCATGTCTGCAAGTCACTGATTCTTTGTGCAAAGTGCAGAATAGAAATAGATCACTCCACCTCAGGGTTATTGGGTAGCTCAGATATATTCATGACTGTGAACAAATCTCGAAAATGACAACGCGCCCTACAAATTTAAAGTTTTCTAATTAAACAAACTATTTGAAATTATGTAAAATGAAAATCCTGCCCTCAGTGAACTTTTCACTTGTAAATGGGTTGAACTGCCATTGAGTTTTCTGTGTTTATTCACCTAACCTGCCTTGGTTATGTATCAATCATTTCACCTTATTAGAGGTCATGAAGGATGGCAGAAAATAGTCAAGGTCATGGAAGAAAAGAGTTTCTATCACTATTTTTACATTTCTTGGAGTTTTGCCCATGTTGCTGATCTCAAATGATTAGAATCTAAAATGAAGTTGGGGTCATCTGCTACAATGTACCTAAAGATTATAAACTGAAATTCTAGCTTGATGCTTTGAGACCAAGCAACTCAACTGGGCAGCAATCGGGCACACTCTAAGTCATATTATCTTGCTCAAGATAGTCCACAGTCCCCTCTCAGTTTCTACCATCCGCAAGAAGGCTTTCTTCCAACTGCAGTAAATGAGACTTGATTATGCGGCTGAGGTCTGGTGAACTCCTGTCTTCTCATCTATCTACTTAAGAATAAACCTAGGTAGCCAGGAAGAAATCTGTCCATTTTGGAAATGAGGCACCGCAGCAAGCAGATATGACTTGGAAGGCACCATCCCTTACAGAGTAATCCATATATTCTCCAGTTGATCAAGGCATGGTAATACCAGGTCGACCAGAGTATAGCACTTTGGGATCATTTTGGCTAATGATGCCATAGTTTTCATTTGCTCCTGTCAAGCCAAATGCTATTGCACACCAGGCACTGTGCTAGGTGATGGACACATCACTCTGGGTGCTGAAGAGTGAGCTCAGAAGAGTAAGTGAAGATATGGCCTTAATGTCTGGTTTCTAGTTTAAACCAAACATTGGAACATAAACTCAAGAAATGGCCCTAGCTTTACCATCTGTGCAGTAGTTAGATGCTATTAACTCTGTTCACCAAATTCCCTAATGATGGTACAAAAATTTGATACCCAAGAGTTTGAGCCAAAAGGTAGCTTGATGATTTAAGATGAAGCTTCACAAACTATGTTTTTCTAAACACACAATAAAAGATATCCAGAATGGCTTGTACATTTAATGTCAGTATTCTATTACCAATTTTGGCATCTCATTCTTATTTCTCTTTAAAGATATCAATAGTCAACTGATTTCAAAACAGAAGTGAAACACCCTAGTGCAGCATAAAAATAAATGTAAATCCATAGGAAAGAAGTAGCTGATTCATCCCCAAATTCACATATATAAGATTTTGGATTGTAGTTACTTATTTCAATGAGCTGATACCCTTGCTTCACATATAGGAAAACATGAGTAATGGTGTCCCGCTTTTCTTTTTGGCTCCCCGCCCCGCCCCCCACAACCATTTTATCTAAGAAGGATACCATCTGGACAAAATTAAGAATAGTGGTGGATGACTGGGTGGGTCCTAGAAGTCTTCATGTTCTTAGAATTGGAGATGTGACGGCTTCAAAGACTTATACTTATCTGAATGTGAATATAGAATGAAAATGGATATTCTTTTCATTGTTGTTGTCTTACTCAGTTGTGACTGACTTTCTGTAACCCTGTGGACAGTAGCCCACCAGTTTCCTCTGTCCATGGGATTTTTCAGGCAAAAATACTGGAGTGGGCTGCCATTTCCTTCTCCAGGGGGTCTTCCTGACCCAGGGATCGAACTCACATCTCCCGAATCTCCTGAATTACGGGTGGATTCATTTACTGGTGAACCACCAGGTTAAATTCTTTTCATTAGAAGCATGTAAAAGTTTAATGATAATTAACTCATCAACACACCTGTGGCTGTCAAGGCAGTTTCAACTTCACACAGGCTGTAGGATCCTTAGAGTTAAACCCAGGTAGCTCGATCTTTTGCTGCCCGGCACCCCCCACTCACTGAGCTTCTAAGGGTATGGAAATATTTAATATGCCACAATGATTTAGAGAAACTGGACCAAAAGTTTAAAAGCATGTTCTTTCCTTCAAACAGCACTACCCTTTATTATGTGATCTGAAGATTCTGTGTTACTTGAAATCTATTGTTTTGCTTCAAAAATATATAAGCAGAAAAAAAAATCCAAAGCAAAAACAAATTATCTCCAAGTATCCAATGAGTATTTTGAAAATGAATTACTGTTAGGCAAAGGAAAATGAACTTTGTTTATATACAAAGTGCCTTCCTTTCAGCTAAAATAAATGGGTGATTTAGTTTCAAAGTAAAAATTTCTAACCCCAGTAGGTGGTTCTGTGTTGGACTACTACAAAAATCATGAAGCTCAGCGTGTATCTACAGCCTGAACAATAGATTGAAATAATTTAAAATCACCACACATCTCTAGACTAAGAATATTTTCAGTCACAGTGAAAATCCAATATGCTTAAACCTAGGGAAAATAAAGAATGACATCAGCTAATAGTGCATTCTGACATTTTTCTGATCTTAATGAAAATGTTTTCCAATGTCAAGTCACAGTCATATTAAAACATTTTCCCCCAAAGCCAAGGTCTATATTTGCTATATACTCAAGGCAAACGTTTTCATGAATTGTGTTATTTACTTGCTTAAGCTGAACTGGATGATTTGTTTGTTTGAAAAATTCTTTACACCTCAGGCATCTATTTCAATTTCAGATAAGTCGTAAAAAACTGTATTGTGTTTTTCCCATCTTGTATTTGTTCTAAGTTTTAAATCTATGGTTCTCCATTTGCCATAGAACACTCTCTTGGACCAAACAAATAATCTTTGTAAACTGATGTTTTGAATTATTGGGCATGTTATTAAATGAATTAAAGGGATGATTTTAGATTGACTTCTAAAACATGAATAATAAATTGACCATAAAGGGCAAACATTAAACTGGTGTTTAGAATCATCTCCACGAACACAGAATAGAAGAAAGCAAAAGATAGTCTGCCCGACAGCTTATTGACGTATCTGACCAAAAGAAGTACCAAGTCAACCATGCAGAAATGTAACTTATTTTTAGAAAAGGTAGACTAAGTAATTAAGATTTCAGATTTCTTCAGCAGTTATTCAAACAAAATAATAGGACTTTTTTTTTTTTTTACATTTTTTTAGTTTCTTTTTTCATAGGCGAGGCGAAGGCGAAGTCGCTCAGTCATGTCCAACTCTTTGTGACCCCGTGGACTGTAGCCTACCAGGATCCTCCGTCCATGGGATTCTCCAGGCAAGAATCCTGGAGTGGGTTGCCATTTCCTTCTCCAGGGGATCTTCCCGACCCAGGGATCGAACCCGGGTCTCCAGCATTGGAGGCAGACGCTTTAACCTCTGAGCCACCAGGGAAGCCCCATATGAAAATGTAAATTCTAAGTGACCAAATCATCAATTGAAGAAATATTTGAATTTAAAATGAAAAATCGATTTCCATTTTGTTACTTAACAAAGTAGTTACTTTTGTTCTAACATTTATACTGAACATGGTAGTGGTGGTTTAGTCTCTTAAGTCACGTCCAACTTTTGTGACCCCATGAACTGTAGCCCGCCAGGCTCCCCTACTCTCGTTAATTTTCTCTTATGACAATTTTAATTCACCCATTTGCCTAGAAACTACTTTAGGTGAAAAATGTATAAATGTAACTGCTGCCAGTGACTCACATAATTAATAGTAGATCAATAAAGTAAAAGAAATTACTACTGATTCCTAAATATTAAAATTACTCAGTTGCTGTTATTTCAGCTTAAGTTTGCAATCTATGTTAGATATCATTTAGGAAAGGCTTCCTAATTCATGTCGAGTAAGGCATGCCTTAAAAATCATAATTTTAGTTTTCTTCACATAAATGGAAAATTATATTTGTGTTCCATTAAGCTAATATCTTCTTTCATTTACTTATTTACTTATATATGTATTGTCCACCACTCTGGGCTTCAGGGCCTGGAGAATTAATGGTGAATAAAATAAATTCGTTGCCTACTCTTATATAGCTCACAGTTTAGTGGTGGGTGTGCCTGTGTGCAGGCATTAAAGGTAATCATAAAAGTAAAAGTTTAATTAAAAACTGTGGTAAGGGATATAGAAGGGAGTTAAATGATTCTATAAGAGCATATAACAGGGCTACTCTGACCCAGTCAGAGTAGTCAGGATACTGATGTGGATATTTTCTTTTTCAAAGTCCAAATAGTAATTGATGAAGTAAGTCAACATTTGATTTGTCTCAAAATGAAATTATCTCTGCAGACATGGGCTTTGTTTGAGATTCTCCAAATTATGTCTTGGCTAAATTTAACCAGACAAGACAAAAGAACTTGAGAGCAAAAATGAAATTCAGAGAACTTGTTGTCCAACCCTATTATTGGATAGATGTGGAAACTATGCTTGTGGAAGTGTGAATAGCTTGCCTGTTTGTTTCCACTCAGTGGTAGAGATGAAATTAGAACCCCATTATGCTAAAATCCTATCTAGCGTGCAAGCCTCTCATCCATACCACTCTGCGTCTGGTTTACCTAATGCTATCTAATGCACTGAAGCAGTAACTGAAATAGCAATATGGCAAGAAAGCCTAGAAAATGAGGATATTCATGAAGGAACAATTACTTTCTGAACAAAATCTGTCACTCAGCTCAAGCCACAGCTGAAAGAAAACTACAGCTATGCATACAACCAGATTTCTTGTAAGTTTCCAGTTGATTATCATGCTTCATTCTTTTCCTTAAATTGTGTGTGTGTCTGTGTGCATTTGTATCTTTAGGTTTAAAGTCACTAACCTTTATAGACTCATATTCTTTTGCTCAAATCAAAATTGAAATTAATTCATGGCCGATCTTATATATCATTTTTCCTGTATACTTATTTGACCTTATCCAAATAGATGTTTTCAATAAACTAGTTTTTAGGGCACTTAAAACTTACAGCAAATACACAGAGAGTGCTGAGAGCTTCCATATATATCCTCTCTCCACATGCACAGTTTCTCCTATTACTGAAATTTACATGAGTACAGTACATTGGTTACAATCAAAGAACCGATATCAATACATTATTATTAACTGAAGTCCATAGTTTACTTTATATTTTACTCTTTGTGCGTGCATGCTAATGTGCTTCAGTTGTGTCTGACTCTTTGCAACCCCATGGACTGCAGCCTGTGAGGCTCCTCTGTCCATGGGGATTCTCCAGGCAAGAATACTAGAATGGGTTGCCATGCCCTCCCCTAGGGGATCTTCCCAACCCAGGGATCGAACACACGTTTCTTATTTCTCCTGCACTGGTAGGTGGGTCCTTTACTACTAGCTCCACTTGGGAAGCCAGTCAGTTCTAGAGATTTTGACAAATGAAAAATGTCCTGAATCCATTACAGAGCCATACAGAATAGTTTCATTGCCCTAAATATCTTCTGTGCTCCACCTATTCAGCTTATCCTCCCTTTCTTTAAATCCTTGGCAACCGTTGATCTTTTACTATACATGTTGTTTTGTATGTGTGTAGTAAAATATGCAGAATATAAAATTTACAATTTTAACAATTTTTAAGTGTACAGTTCAGCAGGCATTAAGTACACTCACACTGCAAGCATCACCACTATTCAACTGTCTCTTTTTCTTTCCCCAAATGCCATGTTGTTGGATTGGACAACATGTAGCCTTTTTAGACTGACTTTTTTAACTTATCGTTAAGCATTTAAGTTTCCTCCATGCCTTTTTGTGGTTCATTTCTTCTCATACTGAATATTATTCCCTTTTATTGATCTATTGGGCTTCCCTGCTGGCTCAGATGGTAAAGACTTTGCTGCAATGAAGAAGACCCAGGTTCAGTCGCTGGGTTGGGGAGATCTTCTGGAGAAGGGAATGGCTACCCACTCCAGTATTCTTGCCTGGAGAATTTCATGGGCAGAGTAGCCTGGCAGACTACAGTCCATAGAGTCGCAGAGTTGGACATGATGGAGTGACTAACACAAACACACACACATGGATGCATCAGAGTTTGTTTATCCATTCAGGTATTGTAGGACATCATGGTTGCTACCAAGTTTTGGCAATTATGAATAAATCTCCTGTAAACATCGGCACCCTACTCCAGTACTCTTGCCTGGAAAATCCCATGGACGGAGGAGCCTGGTGGGCTGTAGTCCAATGGGGTCGTGAAAAGTCGGACGTGATTGAGCGACTTCACTTTCACTTTCCACTTTCCTGCATTGGAGAAGGAAATGGCAACCCACTCGAGTGTTCTTGCTTGGAGAATCCCAGGGACGGGGGAGCCTGGTGGGCTGCTGTCTATGGGGTTGCACAGAGTCAGACATGACTGAAGCGACTTAGCGGCAGCAGCAGCAGCAAACATCCATGTGCAGGTTTTTGTGTAGACATATCTTCAATTCATTCTGATAAACACCTAGGAATGAGGTTGCTGGATCATATGGTAAGACTAGGTTTAGCTTTGAGAAGCTGTCAAACTGTCTTCCAGAATAGCTGTTGCATTTTGTATTCCCACCTAGAAAGAATGAGAGTTCCTGTTGCTCCAGGTTTGGTGGAGCATTTGGTTGTCAGCATTTTGGATCTTAGCCATCCTAATAGATATTTATCTTACTGTTTTAATAAATGGAATATTTTAGAATTTTCCAAATTACAATGTGGAAGAGAATCCTCAGTACAGTATAAGAAAATGCTTCACCTATTTAAATGACCTCTGATCCATTACTGGCAAAGTTTGCCACTCTAAAGTTGGTCTGCTTTAGATATTTACTAGATCAGTTTCTGGGTCTCTAGCAACCTTTCAGTTCAAGATGAAATGATTGATCCCTTTTCTGAGCTCTTATAGCACACTGTTCATTCTTACATTACTTGCTTATCACACTGCACCATAAGCATCTATTGCTATGCCACACTTTCTCACTGGACTTTGAGGTTCTAAAGGCAGAAAACTTGAGGACAGCAGCAAACATCCGTGTGCAGGTTTTTGTGTAGACATATCTTCAATTCATTCTGATAAACACCTAGGAATGAGGTTGCTGGATCATATGGTAAGACTAGGTTTAGCTTTGAGAAGCTGTCAAACTGTCTTCCAGAATAGCTGTTGCATTTTGTATTCCCACCTAGAAAGAATGAGAGTTCCTGTTGCTCCAGGTTTGGTGGAGCATTTGGTTGTCAGCATTTTGGATCTTAGCCATCCTAATAGATATTTATCTTACTGTTTTAATAAATGGAATATTTTAGAATTTTCCAAATTACAATGTGGAAGAGAATCCTCAGTACAGTATAAGAAAATGCTTCACCTATTTAAATGACCTCTGATCCATTACTGGCAAAGTTTGCCACTCTAAAGTTGGTCTGCTTTAGATATTTACTAGATCAGTTTCTGGGTCTCTAGCAACCTTTCAGTTCAAGATGAAATGATTGATCCCTTTTCTGAGCTCTTATAGCACACTGTTCATTCTTACATTACTTGCTTATCACACTGCACCATAAGCATCTATTGCTATGCCACACTTTCTCACTGGACTTTGAGGTTCTAAAGGCAGAAAACTTGAGGTACATGAGTCTGCAGCCCTGTGCTGAGCAGGGAGACTCTCTATCTATGTGGTGGAGACTCTCTATCAGCTTAGAGTTGTTACTGATTATGACAGATATTAGTGGAGAACATGTGCATGTGTGCATGTTAAGTAGCTTCAGTGGCATCTGACCCTTTGCTACACGATGGACTGTAGGCCACCAGGTTCCTCTGTCCGTGGGATTCTCTAAGCAAGAATTCTCCAGTGCGTTGCCATGCTCTCCTCCAGGGGATCTTCCTGACTCAGGGATCGAACCTTACATCTCTTACATCTCTTGCCTTGGCAGGCGGGTTCTTTATTCACTAGCGCCACCTGGGAAGCCTAGAGGACATGTGAGGTCAACTCAAATCCATCCTGGCATCAGTCTCACTAACTTCTCTTTAACAATTTTGCTCTGAGTTGCAGTTGTGGCCTTTCCCTGTTCTAAAACTAGATCAATTAAAGGTACTATTACTCAAAAAATCAAGTAAAGGCAAGAAAGAAAAGACAGAGAGAAAAAACAAAATAGTCCCCAAAGGGGTAAGTAGTCCACTAAAAATAGGAAGTTGCTGGTTTTCTCCCTTTTTCCCTTTGCACCCCACCCGCTCCATCCTCTCCAGGTACAATGTCACTACCTACTACGCTAGCTTAACCAGTTAATTAACAAGGTAAGGTGGCTTTTGCAAATATAACAAAAGGTCTTCCAACTTTGCAACAGATTTTGTTCTGGAAATGTCATAACCATCATATAAAATAATGACTCAAAAATAGAACAAATTACTAGGAGCTTTGGTTTGGTTTTAGATTCCATTAGACCAGAGGTGATGGAGAATACATTAGGTGGTTGGCAGTCTGCACAATGCAAGCTCACTAAGTAGAAAGGCGTTGGGATCAAGACCTGCAGTTGACCCAGGAGTACTTGGCAAGGAAGAAGAGAGACTTTAAACTGCCTGAGAATGAGAACAAGCCCTCACTTTCAGAGAAAGCACAGAAACACTAAGCTCTGCAAAGTCCACCCAGGATAGTGTAAAGTGCCAAGGTTTAACAAGGTCAAATAATAATCACACATTCAAGTACTTGCTCCAAGTATCCAGTAACTGGATCTAAACTGTATAATTCAAAATCCCTAGATGACTGTAATGTGATTTGCTAATCTTTCCTAAGAATTATTGACAATATCCATCAACAGATAATGACTATAAATAAATAAATGCAAAGTATCAGAGATTCTAGATACTTACATTTTACCAATCTGGCATCTGCAAGAAAACTCTTAACTCTCTCTAGGAGTTGTTTAAGCAGCCAGTATTTCCAAAGCAAACTGCATTTTTTAAAAGGATAGCTGGGCTTATTAAAGGTCATTAGAACACTAAACAACATTTTAGGCACCAAGGAGCAATCAGAAGTTCAATCAGAAGTTGTGTCTGGATGAAAAAAATGTCATTTTGAGAATCAAACATCTCCTCAGGGGGGTTGTCATTCTCAGGGAAATTACTTTTCCCAAATTCAGAGATGTCACGTCCTCTTGCTAGGAAAAGTGCACGGCATTCTTTAACCTTTTGTTGTGCTAAATTTTGCCACACGGTGTGATGAAAGGACAGTCTCCTGGAGAAATCAATATTCTTTTAAGCAGCAGCCACCGGGGCACATTCCACTCCATGGCTATTGTGGAGATGGAGGTGAGGGATTGTCAAAAACATTCCGTACTTTTCCCACATGAAATGGACCAAGAAGTGAGTCTTGTCCTTCAGAGATTTAAATGACACTTTAAAATGCTAGAGATTTTTGGCTGCACGCTTGAGATTAGCAGACTCAAAAAGGCACTAAGCAGATGAGTAATTATTACAAGGCAAATGCATGTAGCACAGTGCATATAAATCACCGGGGCCTATGGAGCACTCACTAGCCCCTTGGTGGTCCTTCGGTACTGTGTTTATTGCTTTTACTGCCCTGCTAAACCTGTGGACTCCCAAAGCCAAGCTGGAGTGTCCTGGTGAGCACACAAGTTTTACTTTTCTCCTTACTGCTCCGCACCATGTTGTCGCAGAGAACTGTATCCAGCTCTATCCAATGCTCCCAGGCTGTGCAGTGGAGCTAATACCTGTCCTCAGATGACCCCACAATGGCTGAAGTTGATGAAGACTCTGCTCACCTCCCATGCCAGAAGTTTCCAGTGGCCCCTGTGTCACAAGAGATACAGGACACATATCTCTCACTTGCTCAGGTTTTTAAGTAGTTCTACATAGAACATTTTTAACTTCAAGGTATCGAGGAGCTTGGGAAGCCAAGTCATTCTCCTCTGTGCTGAGTATCTGCTGCGTGTTTTCTTCGTGTACTAAACATCACGGGCAAACTGCGGACTGCTTCATTTTCACAACAAAGCCTAAATAAATTCTACACATTGATCAAAATTTGACAGCTCAGCATGTGGTTTTGCAACATGCTGCTTGGGTAGCCTTGCTCTAAAATACTCAAGGTCATTTCCACAGTGAGAATATAGGCTTGAAACACCTTACGCCCGGCTTTGCCTCTCCTCCACTCCCTTCTCCTTAAAAGCCTAATTCTCTCACTCTTTTAGCTTATCCTGTTTATTCATTGAAGCATGAGGCATGGTGGGTTTCAGGCAATTCTACAGCAAACTCCATAAGAAAGATCCTGGGAGAACTCTGTTTGCTACAGTTCTCACCACCTGAGAACCTTTTATAAAAAATCTATTTATTTATTTGGCTGCATAAGGTCTTAGTTGCATTATGCAGGATCTCTTGTTGCAGGGCACAGGCTCTCCGGTTGTGGTGTGCAGGCTCAGTAGTTGTGGCGCAGGCTTAGCTGCTCCATGGTAGGTGAGATCTCATTCCCCAGATGTGGGATTGACCACAATCCCCTGTATTGCAAGGTGGATTCTTAACCACTGAACCACCAGGGAAATCATTTGCTGCACACCCCTGCTCTTTTTAAGACTCTCTTCACTTGCTCTTCTCTATTTTTTTCTTTTATCTTCACCTGAAGCTTAAGTAGGGGGGATTAATCCTAGGCTATAGGTCCTAGCTCCATTATGCACAGGATACTATAAATTTTCATGGGATTTTATCTTCTTAGGGTTTAGATACATTCCATTAGAAAGACTGTTGAGGCAGTGGAGAACTGGGTAACTAAACACAAATTTCATCTTTCTTAAATTATGCATAAAGGAATACAATAACAATGCTCTGAGCATGTAACATCATATCAGGAAAATCAGATGCAATCCTGTCTAAAGAGAAGGTCAGTACAATTTTTCTAGGTTATTTTAGAAGACTCAGTATGTAAAAAGGCCAGAGATCTGTGAAGTAGGACAATTATAGACAATATTATTTTCCCCAGAAAATTGCTTCTTAAAGTATGATAAAAATATGGCACAAACAAATCAAAATCTCTTGTTCTTTGAATTCCTGTTTAGATTTTATCTTTATTTTAATATCTACATCTAGTTCTGATGACTTTATTTATACCTTTAACACCATCTTGAAATGAAAAGCTCTGTAAAGAAGTGATTCCTGCTCTTACAGTGGGCAAAATTCACCAAACCATACTTTATAATATTGCTTGTGCCAAAGATTGGAAAAAAATTAAATTAGGTGATCATATGTTTCATAAACTATCAAAGAAATCCCAAGAGTTCAGAGAAGATACTTTTTTTGAAGAAACTTACTTTAACCTTTGGTTTGCTTGATTTTCTAAGAAAAAACAGCAACAACAAAATCAGGGTAAATAATCTGACTCACTAAGTCCCTCTGACAAATGCTTTCACTAGGTCACACATTTACCCACTTAACATCACTTGTTGCTTTCAATTTCACATCAATGTGACTTCATTTGTAACATACTAGTCACTATTCCTTAGTTATTATGTTCTGAAACATGTGAGAAATATGCCATTTATTTTCTTGGGGGAACATTTGGGAAAAAAAGCAAAATAACTGCAGTGTTCTGGCATGATGAATATTACATTTCATGGTGATTATTAGATTTCAGAACTAGGGCATTTTTACCTAATTTATCTACTGCAACATTATGTGGGTTTAATGAGGCCAGAAATGGTCTGTTCCCCAAAATGGCCAGATCCTGAGAATTTTAATCAATGAACTTGACTGATAATAAAACTGGTCACAGTATGTACTATAACCATAGATATTAACACGTTCTCCCTATACATATGTGTATTTTAAATCATAAAATACAGAACCATGTCTTCTTGTCACTTTAAAAGCTTGACCAACAAGGGAATCACCCCATTCATTGTCTGATCTCTTTTAAGCTTCTAGTTACTTCATCTGGACCCTCCCACATGAACTTAGGCTCAAGACCCATTAAAATACCTGTGGGTCTTGAAAATGAACATATGTAATACTTTATACAACTTGTACATAGTAGTCCTTCTGCCTCAAAAGTTCTTTTTCATCTGAAAAATTCTTAGATCAAAAATCACTTTCTCTATGAAGTTTTCCTGAAAATCTCTGGGATCATGAAGGCAGAGACAAGGCCTTACTTAACTTCAAATGGACAATATGTAGCAAATCCTGGAAAAGCAGGTGCTTAAGATATGAATGAATGATAATTATTCCAGTCTTAAATATTTTCCTATTTTTCTTCATTTTCTTAATGTACTTGATTAGAATAAATGTAGTAATCCATTATACAAGCCACTTTTTCTATTTTGAAGTGTATCTGAAATGTTTAAGACTCAGCTGTCTTCAAGGCATTCAGGCAAACAACAAACATGGGTCTGAACAGTTCTTGACAACTGAAAAATGCTTTGTTTAGAGAGCTTAAAATAAAACAAAATTTTAATAAGTCATTCATTTAGAGTTATGGAATTAAGTTTCAGGGAATTTTCTAGGAGAGTTCTACACAGTAGAATTAACTTGACAAAAAAAGACCCAAAGATTCTTCACTAGCTACAGAATACTTCCCAGAGTTAAACCTATCTAAAGGAGAATTCTCTTAGTGAGCATTTTAAAGAGCAAGATACTATGAAGGTTTCCTCATATGATTTAGACAGTATACATCATGCTAAGGAGCGTTAGTAGAGGCAATGAATAATTCTTATGACAGTGAACTGTTGGTTAACCAAGCACCATATACCTGAAATTTCAATCAAAATCAAAATTTTGAACACTCAGCTTTCACAAGAAGCAAAACACAAAAAATGAACTCATATTAGGAATTTTATATAAGCAGACTTTCCTAGATGGCTTCCCAAGTGGGACAGTGGTAAAGAATTTGCCTACCAATGCAGGAGACGCAGGTTTGATCCCTGGATCGGGAAAATCCCGTGGAGGAAGAAATGGCAACCCACTCCAGTATTCTTGCCTGAACAATCCCATGGTCATAGAAGCCTGGTGGGCTACAGGCCATGGGGTCGCAAAGAGTCAAACGCAACTGAGCATGCCTGCACCCTTTCCTAGATATGGTCTGAGGTCAGTACACAATTGGTCCAGAGGTATGATTGACAGTTAATTCATTCAACAACAAAAATTTTTTTTAGCATCTTCTATATGCCAGGCACCATGGTTGGCACTGGGGACACAAATGTGATCCAAAGAGACAAAAATCCTTTGTGGAGTTTCAATGTTATTAAAGAGACAGATAATAGACTGTCAGGTAAAATATAGAGTTATGCTGTGCTACAAAACCACTCGTTAAGTTAGCAATTATTCAGGATTCTTCAACTTCTGAGTTTATGTTGGAAACTCAGAGTCTAGGGATTGGTAGAGGCACTTTTCCTCTGGGCTCCAACAAGACTTTACTTCTTCATTGTGAGTGTTGGTGGCTCTATATTTTCGGCTTGTTTCCCCTCTTATCATAGTTTGAACTGGTCCATGGGTGGACTATGTTTCTTTTGTCTTTATATCTTCAGTGTCTAAAATATGTGCTCCTTCTTACCCTCCTTTGGTTCTAGGAAGACATATTTCTTGAGATGCTTTCTGCCAACCTTTGGTTGCTTCTCAGTTTTTCTGCAACTAATTTTCTTCTACCCCAAACTAAAATGTTGGTGATTGTGTTCTACTTCTTTTTTTAAAAATCAAAACACATCTCTTTAAAAAAAAAAAAAAAGAACTTTTAATTTTATATTGTAGTATAGTCAATTAACAATGTTGTGAGTTTCACATGGACAGCAAAGGGACTCAGCCACACAGATACACATATCCATTCTCCCCCATACTCCCCTCCCATACAGGCTGCCACATAACACAGAGCAGAGTCCCCTGTGCTATACAGTAGGTCCTTGTTGGTTATCCATTTTAAATATAGCAGTGTGTACATGTCAATCCCAACCTCCCTAACTGCCTCTTCCTTTTTGGATTTTCATTCCCTCTCTCAACAATCTCATGAGTCCCATCCGTATGATGGTAACCACCCAAGGGACTCAGCCACACAGATACACGTATCCATTCTCCCCCATACTCCCCTCCCATACAGGCTGCCACATAACACAGAGCAGAGTCCCCTGTGCTATACAGTAGGTCCTTGTTGGTTATCCATTTTAAATATAGCAGTGTGTACATGTCAATCCCAACCTCCCTAACTGCCTCTTCCTTTTTGGATTTTCATTCCCTCTCTCAACAATCTCATGAGTCCCATCCGTATGATGGTAACCACCCCAATACCTTTGCAGCCCAGACCTCTCTCTATCCAGGCTGCCTTATGTTCCTCAGGACGTGGGTGTCCTACAAACCACTCAAAAGCCACATAGTTGAAACAAACTATCATCTTTCTTTCCTCAATTTGCTCTACTTGATGTAGAGCAACCTCTGTGAATGGCATCATTAGTGATAGAAGCCAGAAGACTCTCTTTTTATTCTGACTCCCCCAGTTCCTCCCCTCTCCCTATAAAAAGCCAACTGTTCAACTCCTGTAGATTATACCTCACTAACATCTTTAGAATCTCCAGCCACTTCTCTTCTTTCAATTCCTACTGCCACCACATTAGCTTAGTCCATCATCACGTGGTACCTACATTGCCAGTACTATCACAGCCTCATTTACCAACAAGCATTTATTGACTACCTATATTGTACCCTGATCCTGATGAGCAAAAATAGATCAAGTCCCTCCTCTAATGAGGAATTTGGCCGGGTAAAGTTTTGCTGGTGTCCAGGGCTGTAGTATTATTTCGTTCAAATTCATTTCCTCCACTGTAGAGAGAGTGCTTTGTCTAAATCCTAATATGATCATATTCAGTTCAGTTCAGTCACTCAGTCATGTCCGACTCTTTGCAATCCCATGAACCACAGCACGCCAGGCCTCCTTGTCCATCAGCAACTCCCAGAGTCCACCCAAACCCATGTCCATTGAGTCGGTGATGCCATCCAACCATCTCATCTTCTGTCGTCCCCTTCTCCTCCTGCTCTCAACCTTTCCCAGCATCAGGGTATTTTCTAATGAGTCAGTTCTTCCCATCAGATGGCCAAAGGATTGGAGTTTCAGCTTCAACATCAGATAAAGGATGGACTTTAGGATGGACTAGTTGGATCTCCTTGCAGTCCAAGGGACTCTCAAGTGTCTTCTCCAACACCACAGTTCAAAAGCATCAATTCTTCGGCGCTCAGCTTTCTTCACAGTCCAACTCTCACATCCATACATGACCACTGGAAAAACCATAGCCTTGACTGATGGACTTTTGTTGGCAAAGTAATGTCTCTGCTTTTTAATATGCTGTCTAGCTTGGTCAAAACTTTCCTTCCAAGGAGTAAGCATCTTTTAATTTCATGGCTTCAATCACCATCTGCAGTGATTTTGGAGCCCCCAAAATAAAGTCAGCCACTGTGTCCACTGTTTCCCCATCTATTTTCCGTGAAGTGATGGGACAGATGCCATGATCTTAGTTTTCTGAATGTTGAGTTTTAAGCCAACTTTTTCACTCTCCTCTTTCACTTTCATCTAGAGGCTTTTTAGTTCCTCTTCACTTTCTGCCATAAGGGTGGTGTCATCTGCATATCTGAGGTTATTGATATTTCTCCCGGCAATCTTGATTCCAGCTTGTGCTTCCTCCAGCCCAGCATTTCTCATGATGTACTCTGCCTATAAGTTAAATAAGTAGGGTGACAATAGACAGCCTTGATGTACTCCTTTTCCTATTTGGAACCAGTCTGCTGTTCCATGTCCAGTTCTAACTGTTGCTTCCTGACTTGCATACACATTACATCTCTACATAAAATGCATCAATTAGTTCTTAAGAAAACCCTCAAATTTCTTAACATGAAATAAAAGGAAAGCCCTTAATAACATGCACTGTTTTTCTTTCTCTAGACGTATCTCTTGTTTTAACCCCAAATGTTATATCACAGTACACAGAATCCCTTTAGTGTAGTTCAGATCAGTTGCTCAGTCATGTCTGACTCTTTGTAACCCCATGGACTGCAGCATACCAGGCCTCCCTGTCCATCATCAACTCTTGGAGCTTGCACAAACTCACGTCCATCAAGTTGGTGATGCTATCCAATCATCTCACCTTCTATTGCCCCCTTCTCTTCCTGCCCTCAGGATTTCCCAGCATCAGGGTCTTTTCCAATGAGTCAGCTCTTCCCATCAGGTGGCCAAAGTATTGGAGTTTCAGCTTCAGCATCAGTCCTTCCAATGAATATTCAGGACTGATTTTCTTTAGAATGGACTGGTTGGAACTCCTTGCAATTCAAGGGACTCTCAAGAGTCCTCTCCAACACCACAGTTCAAAAGCATCAATTCTTCAGTCCTCAGCTTTCCTTATGGTCCAATTCTCATATCTCAACATGACTACTGGAAAAACCATAGCTTTGACAAGATAGACCTTTGTTGGAAAAGTAATGTCTCTGCTTTTTAATATCTTGTCTAGATTGGTTATAGCTTTTCTTCCAAGGAGCAAGCATCTTTTAATTTCATGGCTGCAGTCACCATCTGCAGTGATCTTAGAGCCCCCAAAATAAAGTCTGTCACTGTTTCCATTGTTTCCCCATCTATTTGCCATGAAATGATGGGAGCAGATGCCATGATCTTTGTTTTTTTAATGTTGAGTTTTAAGCTACTTTTTTTCACTCTCTTCTTTCACTTTCATCAAGAAACTCTTTAGTAATTCAATTTCTGCCAAAAGAGTGGTGTCAACTGTATATCTGAATTTATTGATGTATCTCCCAGCAATCTTGATTCCAGCTTGTGCTTCATCCAGCCTGGCATTTTGCATGCAATCTTCATAGAAGTTAAATAGACAGCATGACAATATACAGTTTGGACATACTCCTTCCCCAATTTGGAAACAATCCATTGTTCCATGTCTGGTTCTAGCTGTTGCTTCTTGACCTGCATACAGATTTCTTAGGAGGCAGGTCAAGTGGTCTGGTATTACTATCTCTTCAAGAATTTTCCAGTTTGTTGTGATCCACACAGTCAAAGGCTTTGGTGTAGTCAATAAAGTAGAATTAGATGTCTTTCTGGACTCTCTTGCTTTTTCGATGATGCAACATATATTGACAATTTGATCTCTGGTTCTTCTGCCTTTTCTAAATCCAGCTTGAACATCTGGAAGTTTTCAGTTCATGTACTGTTGAAGCCTGGCTTGGAGAATTGTGAGCATTACTTTGCTAGTGAATGAGATGAATGCAATTGAGCAATAGTTTGAACATTCTTTGGTGTTTCCTTTCTTTGGGATTGGAATGAAAAGTGACCTTTTCCAGTCCTGTGGCCACTGCTGAGTTTTCCGAATTTGCTGGCATATTGATCGCAGCACTTTAACAGCATCATCTTTTAGGATTTGAAATAACTGAGTTGGAATTCCATCACCTGCACTAACTTAGTTTCTAGTGATGCTTCCCAAGGACCACTTGACTTTGGACTCCAGGATGTCTGACTATAGGTGAGTGATCACATCATCATGGTTATCTGGTTCATGAAGATCTGTTTTGTATAGTTCTTCTGTGTCTTCTGCTACCTCTTCTTAATATCTTCTGCTTCTGTTAGGTCCATACCATTTCTGCCCTTTATTGTGCCCATCTTTGCTAGAAATGCTCCCTTGATAGCTCTAATTTTCTTGAAGAGATCGCTAGTCTTTCCCATTCTATCGTTTTCCTCTATTTTCTGACCACTGATCACTGAGGAAGACTTTCTTATCTCTTCTTGCTAATCTTTGGAACTCTGCATTCAGAGGGGCATATCTTTCCTTTTCTTCTTTGCCTTTAGCTTCTCTTCTTTTCTCAGCTATTTGCAAGGCCTCCTCAGACAACCATTTTGCCTTTTTGAATTTCTTTATAGAATCCCTTGCTATTTTCTTAATGCACTGTGTACATTCACTTAACTCTAGATACCTGCAGGTCTCTATGTCTAAAGAAAAAATTCCCAGCAGAATACAGGCAGACACACACAAAGCTTCTGATATACAAATTGTGTTCATGGGTTACTCTAAGACAGACCTGACTGCACCACCATCTATTCCCTCAACTAACACTGGTCTGACTCTGGGTATCAGGCTAAGAGTATAGAAGCAAGAAACCTCTTACAACTAAGACAGACAGAAAATACCCTTGGAGTTCTGGATATCACAGTTCCTAATCCAACATTTGATTATGTGATGCAAATTATCTTTCTGTCTTTGGAGATTGTATTATTATTATTATTGGACACACTGCATGGCATGAGGGATCTTAGTTTCCTGACCAGGGACCAAACCCAAGTTCCCTGCTTTGGAAGCTCTGAATCTTAACCACTGGGCCACCAGGGATCCCCATGGAGATTGTACTTTAAAATGCACAGAGCCTTAGGTGTAGAGTTAGGTTATTTATTTGACTTTTTTCTTGTTTCTTGTGGTATGCCTGTATTGCTATGAACCTTCCCCTTAGCACTGGTTTTACAGTGTCCCACAGGTTTTGGGTTGTTGCGTTTTCATTTTCATTCATTTCTATCCATATTTTGGTTTCTTCTGTGATTTGTTGGTTATTCAGCAGC
Organism: Cephalophus harveyi; assembly: GCA_006410635.1. Lineage (NCBI taxonomy): Eukaryota > Metazoa > Chordata > Mammalia > Artiodactyla > Bovidae > Cephalophus > Cephalophus harveyi. The sequence continues at coordinate 234,915 of SJYT01050673.1, read as the reverse complement.
GTGTTGTTCAGCCTCCATATGTTGGAATTTTTAATAGTTTTTCTCCTGTATTGAGATCTAATCTTACTGCATTGTGGTCAGAAAAGATGCTTGGAATGATTTCAATTTTTTTGAATTTACCAAGGCTAGATTTATGGCCCAGGATGTGATCTATCCTGGAGAAAGCAGCACTGTTTATAATAGCCAGGACATGGAAGCAACCTAGATGTCCACCAGCAGATGAATGGATAAGAAAGCTGTGGTACATATACACAATGGAGTATTACTCAGCCATTAAAAAAGAATACATTTGAATCAGTTCTAATGAGGTGGATGAAACTGGATTATACAGAGTGAAGTAAGCCAGAAAGAAAAACACCAATACAGTATACTAATGCATATATATGGAATTTAGAAAGATGGTAATGATAATCCTGTATGCAAGACAGCAAAAGAGACACAGATGTATAGAACAGTCTTTTGGACTTTGTGGGAGAGGGAGAGGGTGGGATGATTTGGGAGAATGGCATTGAAACATGTATAATATCATATAAGAAACGAATCGCCAGTCCAGGTTCGATGCATGATACAGGATGCTTGGGGCTGGTGCACTGGGATGACCCAGAAGGATGGTACAGGAAGGGAGGTGGGAGGGGGGCTCAGGATGGGGAACACATATATACCTGTGGTGGATTCATGTTGATGTATGGCAAAACCAATACAGTATTGCAATTAGCTTCCAATTAAAATAAATAAATTTATATTTAAAAAATTAAAAGTGCACAGAGCCATAAAGAGCCACACAGCACCTGGAGCAACATCTTTCCAAACACAACAGGGATGATATACCCTAGAACACTTTTCAGCTTGCATAATTATCTTCCTAGGCAATAAGGCACTCATTTGAAACAATGACATCACAACCCACATCTACTACAACCTCCATGCTCCTGATTCAGCCTGAAGCTCCATCTTTTTTTGTACTCTTAACAGAGTCATCCCATGAACTATCAATGTCCATTTACACTTTGTCCAAACTTTCCCTGCCACCCCTGGGGAGAATGTCACTGGCAGCTGGGGCAGCTAGAAGACTGCCTAGGGATTTTCTTGAATTCCTTGGACACATAGTAAGGAAATGAGTACCTTTACATTGTTTTCATTTACCAAATGATGTCTTCCTCTGCATCCATGCATCCATCTCACAAGAGTCAGTTGCATGTAAGACATGGAGAGTAAGCATGGGGGAGTGTTGGTCAGCCTGAAGCTTAGATTGGGACAGGTGAGCTTATCAGGAGACGAAGAAAATAACTTCCACTCATCCTACTTCAGGGCTTATTTTCCGACTAGATTACTTTTTTCCTTTGGGCATAAAATAGTTTCCTTTGGCTTCAATTTTTAACTTATATGAAATGATTTTTGCAAAATTGGGCCATTTATCTTTGCTACCCAGTCACTTCTCCAGAACACTGAGCATCTTGATGTCCTTGTCATATTTACTACAATAATGGGCGTTACAACCAAAAGATGGTCTTGTGGGAGGAAAGCTAGGCATGATTATAAAAGATTTCAATCTAGGTGAAAATCAGTAGGTGACTCTGGGTAAATCTTTACATGTGTGTGGATCTAAAAGCATAGGCATCAGATTTTTTTTTGTTTTGGAACATAGTTGCTTTACAATATTGTGTTAGTTTCCGTTGTACAGCAAAGTGAATCCACCACACATATGCAAATATCCCTCTTCCTTGGATTTCTTTCCCATTTAGGTCACCATAGAGCATTGAGTAAAATTCCCTGAGCTGTATAGTCTGCTCTCATTAGTTATTTAATTTACACATAGTAGTGTATATATGTCAATTCCAGTCTGCCAATCTATCCCAGCCTTCTTTTGCTACTTAGTATCTATACATTTGTTCTTTACGTCTGTGTCTCTATTTCTGCTTTGTGAATAAGATCACCCATACCATTTTTCTAGATTCCACATATATGCATTAACATATGATATTTGTTTTTCTCTTTCTGATTTACTTCACTCTGTATGACAGACTCTGGGTCCATCCAGGTCTCTGCAAATGATCCAATTTCGTTCCTTTTTATGGCTGAGTAATATTTCATTGTATACAGGTACTACACCTTCTTTATCCATTGCCTCTGTTGATGGATATTTAGGTTGCTTCCAAGACATCAGCAGTTATTGAGATACTATTACTATTAACTGAATTTTGGGTCACAACTTTTAACTGTCCCTTCATTAGCATAAGTGTTAAGCTTCTTATCATTAAGCATATCAACAATTACCAAGTTATGTAGATCCCTGTTTTTAAGAATGAAAATGGCATCCCACTTTAACTCCATTTACATGTAAGCCAGTTTACAGAGTATCACATCTGAACAAACCTTTATGTTATTAATTATTTTTGAAACACAGGCTATAAACCCTTATCAAAACTTCTTGGGGACTCAGCTCCAGAGATAGGAGAAATCTTTCTCCTCTCCCATCTTTCTGCTGATGGGGCCAAAATGGGAACGGCTCAGTAGGCCATGCCATCTGGAGGGTCACATGGCGTTACTGAAAGCTACATGGCAAACAAGGAGAGCTGCATGGGAATACGGAAAATTCATACATCCCAGGGGTCCACATTAGCTCCCTGAATTAGCTGCACAATTACCCCCAGTCACACCAAGTTGTCACCAATGGTGACAGAGATGCTAGAATCAACTTAATGAACCATTTTCAGCTTTTCTGTAACAACCCTGTGTATGCAGACACGCTTGATGTCTCCCTGGGACCAGACACAGGCTTACTTGCAACAAAATCTGCTAGGTTGGTTTATATATTTAAATAAAGGAAATGTGATTAATGACAACAACATGTCTTCCTCAGAATACTGCTTTGTCAATATTATTCAGTCAGTCCAACCTATCAAGAGATCCCTGAAGAACAGGTGTTTAAACTGTTTATTCATAGGACTAGTCTTTGCTCCTTGGAATACATCAATATAGATGTCAGAAAAATATTAGAGATTGAATTTTGGAAAACAGTGTTGTCAATTAAAAAATTGTTATTGTCTTATTTTAAGGTGAGCGAAGGGAGTGAAAGTCAGTCAGTTGTGTCAGAATTTTTGTGACCCCATGGACTGTAGCCCACCAGGCTCCTCTGTCCATGGAATAAGGTAGCACTGGCCAATTAAAAATTTGTCAGATATTAACTCATTTCTTAAAACATGAAGACTTTGTTTCTATTTAGAAAACGTAATTCAATTTCTCTTTTATCATATTCTACAGCATCTGACTTCCAAAACTACTCACAAAATATGTAATAGTTATTTTAAGCCACTTTAGGAGTACAAAACTGAAAAGGTGGTGGTCCATTTCTGCAAGGACACATAATAGATTGTAAAGTTCTACTGGTAATTCTGATGCACAAAATCACTGTTAATACACTGTTAACATGTTCTCAAAATGATTATACCAAGATCAGTTCAGTTCAGTTCAGTCACTCAGTCGTGTCCGACTCTTTGCGACCCCATGAATTGCAGCACGCCAGGCCTCCCTGTTCATCACCATCTCTCGGAGATCACTCAGACTCACATCCATCGAGTCAGTGATGCCATCCAGCCATCTCATCCTCGGTCGTCCCCTTCTCCTCTATATAGTATAAATTTATATTCATGTTAGAAACAAAATCCCAAGATATCTCTCACAAATTGGCCACAAAACATCTAACAGTTACTGTAAGGAATTGTTATATGTACCCACATCTATTGAAAAATCCAAATCATCATAATAATCTCTATTACAATAAAGTTCTATTTAAAATAAACTGAATTAGTCTCAATAATGAAGTCTCTTCCTAGGAAATTAGGCTCTCAGAAAGGCATATTTACTTTTTTAATTTAGAAGAGCACTGTCGGGTGTACTTTGAAAACTGTTGTTAATAATAATAACGAAAGTCAACACTTATTGATCACTCACTGTGTGCCAGGTACTGAGATAAACACCTTAAGGGCTTGTCTTATATAATATATGCTTCACAATGGCCCTATGAAACAAGTGTATTTTTTTTTTCCATTTTATGAAGAAAGAACTGAGGCTCAGAGAGGTTAAGGAATATTCTGAAGACGATACCATGGTCAAGTGGCAGAGTCAGGGCAAGCCCAGCACTGTCTCCAGAGTGAATGCTCTGCACTGCTTCATCTCTGCTGGAAACATGAGTGAGATGCCTAATGGAATGAACATGAGACTCTGCCTCACTCACTCCCAGGAGGGAGAACAAATAAGGGAAGGAAGAAATGAATGGACAGACTACTCTGATCTCTGCTGAAAGCCATATCTCAGGGCTATCAGTTAATTTCCTGCCCTACAATTCTCCACAATTTTACATACTACAATATAACCCAAAGGTACTAAAGTTAAAATGGACTATTTCACTTAATTGGCTATTATAACCTTGAACTGATTTCATGATTGTAATATAGACAAGGGCTTCATTGGTGGCTTAGTGGTAAAGAATCTGCCTACCAATGCAGGAGATGCAGGTTTGACCCCTGGGTCAGGAAAATCCCTGGGAGAAGGGAATGGCTACCCACGTCAGTATTCTTGCCTGGGAAATCCCATGGACAGTGGAGCCTGGTGGGCTACAGTTCCTTGGGGTTGCAAAGAGTGGGACATGACTGAGTGACTGAACACCACCAACAATATACACAGGCTGTCACAAATGAAAGTTAAAAACTAGAGATAGAAGTGGGCAGCCATCCAACAGCATAGCACACTTATTTTCACGTTACCATGTCTGGTAGTACACTGACCAAAGGGATAACCTTCAGCCCCCTTTCCCTGAAGCACTAGAAATTTCAAATATTCTGAAGAAGAATTAACAACATTCCTTGGAAGTTGCTTTCACTTGTTGGGGAAATGCAAGGACTTTTACGTTCTTCGTCATTTAAAAATCCCTAAATTTGGAAGTAGATATAAACATTTTCTTCTCTTTCTCTTGCAGTTAGTAAATATGGGATATTTTCACACTATTGCTTTAGATTACTTGTGAAAAGAATTATATAATTTTAGAACTGAATTGGAGACAACTCCACAGGTGAAGGGATGTGTGGGGATAAAAAAAAGAAAGATTCTGAAACCAGATAGATGTTGACAGGGTTGACTTCCTGCTCTGCTTCCCAGGTGGCTCAGATGGTAAAGAATATGCCTGCAACGCAGGAGACCTGGGTTCTATTCCTGGGTCAGGAAGATCCCCTGGAGAAGTACATGGAAATCCACTCCAGTATTCTTACCTGGAGAATCTCATGGACAGAGGAGCCTGGCGGGCTACAGTCCATGGGGTTGCATAGAGTCAGACACAACTCAGAGACTAACATTCTGCCATAGACATTGTATAAGGCAAGGTGAGTTGGTTTACTTTGCTGAGTCTCATTTTTTTTCCACATACAAAATAGAAATGAAAATATCTGCATCATTCAATTGTTAGGAGGTCTAAAATGAGAACATGTTTTATATGTCTATTGTAGCTACTTAGAATATATTATTTTTTATCTCAATCTTTTCATTGTACAGTTGAGAATGGAGAAATCTGTTGAGGTCAGAAACTGACATCCTGAAAGCTATAAAAACTTGAACCTAGGTTGATGGATGCAAATTATATTTTTTGCCAACATTAATTTAACAAAGAATTTGTGGATTGTTTTAAACACGGACATTTTACTTCACTTCTCATTTTTTGCCATTTTCCTAGGATACAACAACTTCTGGTCCACCAAGGATACATATAGCTCATTATAATACTACATAGTCCAGGAAGAAGAAAGTCAGCATAATTCATTTGGCTCATGATCATTCTTTAATAGTGAACTATTAGTAACAGGCCATGTCTCTTGACAGTCAGTGTTCACCTTACGGGGCATTTCTTCCTCTTTTGGTAATGATTCAAATGGAACTGATGGTTAATATTTAGATACCATCTGATAAGGTTTCCTTTACAAAACACTGTAATACATACACACTTGGGAACTGTCTCGGTTGCCATAGGCTCAGATTATGGATGCTAGAAGAGAGGACAAAGGTTAGCAATGGCTCTCTGCACAAGATCAGGAAACTGAAGGCAGGTACAATCGACTTCCTTCAGTTTATTCAGTGTCAGTGCTGGGTTGAGAAACCAGGTAAACACTTGCTTCTGATTTAGCTTAGCACTTACTACACTCTGTTGAAATTAACTGTTCCCATTAGAATGTCTAATTGAAATGTCTATTACAATGTCTCCCTATTAGAAAGTAACCACTCTGAGAATCAGTGAGGGTCTGCATTGTAGTCAATTTGAAGTTCAGGCACTTAGCACAGACTCAGTAATAGAAGTTCTGTAAACATCTATTGTTTAAGTAACACAGATAATAATAAATATATTTAAGGAAAGACTTTTTTTTTTCAAAAATCAAGAACATTTTCTCTTAAGCTTTTTTTATTAAGTAGGACTCTAAAGTAGTGGGATTTTCTTTTTATAACACCCCCCCCCCCGCCCCAAACGTACAGGCTGAAAGTGAGCCATCATTCAGAATTGTTACCTGTGGAGATGATTGTTCACTGAACCCATCAGTGGCAGGATGACTCAAAAGCTTTTTATGACTCCTCTATTGAGATTGTCTTCAGGGTGTGTTCACAAGGCACATTAGAAAAATCAATCTCATTACTGTTCCACTTGTATTTTGTCTCCAAATAGCATTCACCCACCTTATTTACTTGGCTCTGAATAAGTTTAGGCTGCTTCTAAAACCAATTCACCTGGAAAGGATCAAGATTTACCCCTCGCTAAAACTATTCTTAAAATTGCTTCAGGATCACTTGGATGGATGAATAAATTCTCAGGGTGACTAATCTGAAAGCAGCAGAGACTAAAGATGAATAAATTTTGGCATATTCATTTACACAAAAAATAAATCATACAACTAAATATTTTATGTTTCCTTAATCCCTTGGCAGTTGGTACCAACTATCTAACAAGGAAAGAAAACACATTAGAAAAATCAATCTCATTACTGTTCCACTTGTATTTTGTCTCCAAATAGCATTCACCCACCTTATTTACTTGGTTCTGAATAAGTTTAGGCTGCTTCTAAAACCAATTCACCTGGAAAGGATCAAGATTTACCCCTCGCTAAAGCTATTCTTAAAATTGCTTCAGGATCACTTGGATGGATGAATAAATTCTCAGGGTGACTAATCTGAAAGCAGCAGAGACTAAAGATGAATAAATTTTGGCATATTCATTTACACAAAAAATAAATCATACAACTAAATATTTTATGTTTCCTTAATCCCTTGGCAGTTGGTACCAACTATCTAACAAGGAAAGAAACTGAGTGCCAGGAAAAGTGATTGTCACAAGACCTTCTGTGTGCTGGCTTCTCTAGGCCAGTGGTTTCCAACCAGAGGGATTTTTTTTTCTCACACATGGCCCTAGAGTGTGAATATTTGCAATATCTGAAGACAATTTTGACTGTAATGATGGGGGAAGGGAGGAAGTGCTACCAGCATTCGGCAGGTGATGCCAGGGATGCCCCTGAACATCCTATGGTGCATAGAAAAGCCCCCCCAAACAAAGAATTATCCTGCCCAAAATGTTAACCATGCTGAAGCTGAGTAACCCTGATCTAGGCTGAGAATTTTGACTCCCCGGCTCTTTGGGAGCCTTTGCAAGTATCATTATTAATATAAAGTGGGGACACAGATGCAGACAAGAAACTTACGGCTAGCAGCGGGTAAGTGGAGGGAAGGGATAAATTGAGAGCTGGGATTGACACACACACACTACGATATATAAAATATAGAACTAATAAGGACCTACTCTATAGCACAGGGAACTCTACTGAATATTCTGTAATAGTCTATATGAGAAAAGAATCTAGAAAAAAGAAATGGATATACATATAACAGATTCACTTAGCTGTATCCCTAAAATTAACACAACATTGTAAATCAACTACACTCCAATAAAAAACTTAAAAAAAAGTATCCCCATGTCCCCATATTTCCCTAAATAAAAGCATGCACATGAATTTTTCTTTGGTGATGAAAGAATATTTTTTTTCCATGCTGTTCTGAAAATTTCTCTCTGCCTTCAGCTCCTTTACCAAAGAGCACTAAATTGTCAGAGAGGTTGCCTGGAGATGTATTTGGCATCTTAAAAGTCTAATTGGCAGGAAAATTAAAGCAACTTAAAATGTGTGCACTCTTCAGAGAGATGTGCTATTCCCACCCTATATTATTAGATCTCAGAGACAGCTGGGGCAAGAGCAGCTGGGACTTCTTGCTCTGCTGTTTCATCAAGTTACTATAAAATTGTCCCCTCTCACTGCAAAACTGAGAAGGAAGCCAGGAAAAAAACAGGGCAAAGGCCAGCCACACTTGGCAAAAGGTTGCTTCACAACTGTCTTTTGGGAGTCCCAAAGATGGTTTCCCTTTTGTCTATTCAATAAGTGAAGGAATGCACTTTGTTGCATATGTACTTTTGAAAGTAAATAATCTGTCTTGGCATATGCATTATACAGGACAGAATGTCAAGCCTAAAGGCATTTTTTTCCACTTCAGGTTTTTAAATGAAAACATGTGACATGTAGTTATCAAATTTTCTCAGAGGACTTGCTGAATTTTATGGTCAAAAGAGAAACCTTTCAAAACCAAAAATAAATGAATGGGACCAAATGAAACTTATAGGCATTTACACAGCAAAGGAAACCAGAAATGAGATGAAAAGACAACCCTCAGAATGAGAGAAATTATTTGCAAATGAAGCAACTGACAAAGGATTAATCTCTAAAATATACAAACAGTTCACGGAGCTCAATGTCTAAAAAACAAACCATTCAATTAAACAATGGGCAGAAGACCTAAACAGACATTTCTCCGAAGAAGACATATAGATAGCCAAAATACACATGAAATGATGTTCAACATCACTAATTATTAGAGAGACGCAAATCAAAACTACAATGAGGTATCACCTCACACCAATCAGAATAACCATCATCAAAAAATCTATAAACAGCAAATGCCGGAAATGGAGTGGAGAATAGGGAATTGTTGGTGGGAATGCAAATTGATACAGCCACTCTGGAGAACAGTAAGGAGGTTCCTTAAAAAACCCAAACTAGAACTACCATATGACCCAGCAATCCCATTACTGGGCATATACTGAGAGAAAATTATAATTCAAAAATGCACAAGCACCCAGTGTTCATTGCATCACTATTTACAATAGTCAGGACATAGAAGCAACCTAAATGTCCATCAACAGTACCATATGACCCAACAATCCCATTACTGGGCATATACTGAGAGAAAATTATAATTCAAAAATGCACAAGCACCCAGTGTTCATTGCATCACTATTTACAATAGTCAGGACATAGAAGCAACCTAAATGTCCATCAACAGAGGAACGGATAAAGAAGATGTAGTACATATATCGGAGAAGGCGGTGGCACCCCACTCCAGTACTCTTGCCTGGAAAATCCCATGGATGGAGGAGCCTGGTGGGCTGCAGTCCATGGGGTCACGAAGAGTCAGACACGACTGAGCAACTTCACTTTCACTTTTCACTTTCATGTATTGGAGAAGGAAATGGCAACCCACTCCAGTGTTCTTGCCTGGAGAATCCCAGGGACAGGGGAGCTTGGTGGGTTGGCGTCTATGGGGTCGCACAGAGTTGGACACGACTGAAGTGACTTAGCAGCAGCAGCAGCAGCAGCAGTACATATATACAATGGACTATTACTCAGCCATGAAAAGGAACAAAATCCTGTCATTTACAGAGATGTGGATGGAGCTACAGACTCTCATACAGAGTGAAGTAAGTCAGAAAGAGAAAAACAGTGTATATTAACAAACATGTATGGAATCTAGAAAAATGGTATAGATGATATTATTTGCAAAGCAGAAATAAGGACACAGATATAAAGAACAAATGTATGAATACCAAAGGGTTAGTGGGCTTGGGATAGACTGGAAGATTGGGATTGACATATATATACTACTATGTATAAAACAGATAATTACTGAGAACCTACCATATAGTACAAGGAACTCTACTCAATGCTATGTGGTGACCTAAATGGGAAGGAAGTCCAAAACAGAGGGGATAAATGTGTGTACATATATGATTCTCTTTGATGTACAACAGAAACTAACAAGACATTGTAAAGCAACTATATTCCATTAAAAATTAATAAAAAAGAGAACCATTTCATCTAATGTTTGGCTTTCCCCCCTCCCTCACATAAGCAATTGTCATTTACACCAGTGAGAACACAAAGTGTTGAATGTCTGCTGCTGGATCTTTCAAACCTCCATGAAACTCTCAAACATTGGCCTAATCTGAGCTTTATTGTCTACAAGCAATCCCCAAACCAAGCACAATTTTCTACCTTAGAAGAGATGCTTTTTACTATTTTCAGTGGTCTATGACTGGACCACTGAATCCACATGGATGCATGACTGGATCTACAAAAGTAGATCACATATAAGTAGAGAAAATAGATGTGCTCTTCATATTTGAGCAAAATATTACAATGGTTTGAGGAAGGGTAAAGGGTAGGGAAGGTCAGGGTACTATTGTCCTGAGATATTAGATAAGTCACTTTTGCCATTTTTCCTTTCTTTGAGTGCCAACAGCATATGATGTCTACAAGTCAAAATGTTAGTACTCTGTAGCAATCTGTCTTGTATCATTCTCTAACTCTGTCTCATATAAATCTCACATTCCACTGCCCTGCAAATCAAGGACAAGAATCAAGAGGAAAGTGTTTTGACTCTACGCCATGCCTCTCCTGCCCCCACTCCAAGCCCACAGCATGGTCTTGTTATGTTCTTGTTGTTGAGGTACTGGCTGACTCAATAAATGGATGGATTCTTATGCTGGGGCACTGGGGGGAAATGGTTTGGTTGATTTTTAAAAAGAAAAATTAAAATTCTTTAAAGGCATAGCATAAATAACATCCTAGTCACCAATTGGTTATACTACTTTTTCCCCTCTCCACCTTGCCATGTATAAAATTTATCTGAATTTTTAGCAAGGATTGCAGAAGGAAAAACCTCCCAAATGTCACAGAGATAAGTCATGCACTCTTGAGGAAGAAAAAAACTTTCCCAAGTACAACCACAAAAGAAATCCCTCAAGAAAAACACTAAAGAAAATACAAGATCTAGAGCAAGCTCAGTTCTGTTCAGTTCAGTAGCTCAGTCGTGTCCGACTCTTTGCAACCCCATGAATGGCAGCACGCCAGGCCTCCCTGTCCATCACCAACTCCCGGAGTTCACTCAGACTCACATCCATTGAGTCAGTGATGCCATCCAGCCATCTCATCCTCGGTCGTCCCCTTCTCCTCTTGCCTCCAATCCCTCCCAGCATCAGAATCTTTTCCAATGAGTCAACTCTTTGCATGAGGTGGCCAAAGTACTGGAGTTTCAGCTTCAGCATTATTCCCTCCAAAGAAATCCCAGGGCTGATCTCCTTCAGAACAGACTGGTTGGATCTCCTTGCAGTCCAAGGGACTCTCAAGAGTCTTCTTCAACACCACAGTTCAAAAGCATCAATTCTTCGGCCCTCATCTTTCTTCACAGTCCAACTCTCACATCCATACATGACCACTGGAAAAACCATAGCCTTGACTAGATGGACCTTTGTTGGCAAAGTAATGTCTCTGCTTTTCAATATGCTGTCTAGGTTGGTCATAACTTTTCTTCCAAGGAGTAAGCGTCTTTTAAGAATGTAAATGCTCATTCTGAGGCAATCATGAAACCAGGTAAGAAAGTTCCACATTGGGCATTTAAGCAGTTTTTTCTCTACCCTCAATTGGAAGATAAAGAAAAACTGGATGTAAAATTCTTCCTTTCTGAGATGTGGTACATATATACAATGGAATGCTGCTGCTGCTGCTAAGTCACTTCAGTTGTGTCTGATTCTGTGTGACCCCATAGACGGCAGCCCAACAAGCTCCTCTGTCCCTGGGATTCTCCAGGCAAGAACACTGGAGTGGGTTCCATTTTCTTCTCCAATGCATGAAAGTGAAAAGTGAAAATGAAGTCGCTCAGTCGTGTCCGACTCTTAGCGACCCCATGGACTGTAACCTACCAGGCTCCTCCGTCCATGGTGTTCTACAGGCAAGAGTACTGGAGTGGGTTGCCATTGCCTTCTCTGAATGGAATACTACTCAGTCATAAAAAAGAATGAAATAATGCCATTTGCAGTAACATGGATGGGGCTAGAGATTATCACACTAAATGAAGTAAGTCAGAAAGACAAATACCATACGATTATCACTTATATGTGGAATCTAACATATGATACAATCAGACTTATCTGTGAAACAGAAACAAACTTGTAGACTTAGAGAACAGACTGTGGTTGCCAAAGGGGAGGGAGCTGGAGGAGGAGTAGATTGGGAGTAGCAGATATTGGGATTATTCATTCTAATAATAAACACCATTTGTTTGAGTGAATAAACAACAAGGTCCTGCTATATAGCACAGGGAACTTTATTCAATATCCTCTGATAAACCATGATGGAAAAGAATATTTAAAAAGAATGTATGTATATACATGTATAACTGATTCACTTTATTGTACAGCAGAAATTAACAAAACGTTGTAAACAACTATACTTAGATTAAAAAAAAAACCTTCCTGCAGGAGCAAGAGTAAAGCAATGTATTCTCATAGAGGCTGGGAGAAGACTACATTTCTGCTTACTTTAAGTACTTCTCTCTTTTCAACATACGTACACTTTCTAGGTCTAAAGCTGTCCACCTAGTGCCAGTTGGAGCAGTATACAGTAACTTCTTGAAACAGCCTTTATATGCAGAGCTCATGGCATAGAAACATCAAGATGCCCCTGAACATGGTTTATGGCTTTAAGGAGTCTCTCAGTCTTTATCAGATTCAAGAATCTGTGGCCATATCTATCTGGAAGCTGCTTGGATACATCATTGAAGTACAACACAGTGGTCAATGAGTTGTGTGTGCTTGAAAGGTGTGAAATTTCAGCTCACCAATAAATTCATGTCATGTTGAAGCATGCAGGTATGCACGAGGTAGCCTGCTCTGCCTGTGAAGAGCAATAAGAGTCAAGTTCATTAAATAACCCCCTTAACTGCTCACCAATAAATTTAAAACTTAGGCAGGAATAGCACTAATTTTCCTGGCTATTTTCTAGCAACAGATCCACCATGTCTTTCCTGAATCCACATATGGTCTTTGTTAACAGATTGAACTTAAACTGAACTATGCTCTTGACGAAGTTTCCCTACAGTCTATTTATGACAAAGTAATTATTACAAATATTTTATTTGGAGAAATGGGAAATATAAATTAAACCCTTCCAAAATGAATCCCAAAGATCTGAAAGATGTATTTTCATTAATCACTTTTTGTGGCATTATGGTGTTTAGTTATTTTCATGACTGGTTCATTTTTGAACCTGAGCTAAATCATAAGAGCAATAGCTTTTCTGCTTAGTATTCTAGATAAGCAGCAGTTATTTGGTGAATTTGCTCAGTTTTACATTGACCAAATCTCACATACATTTCCAAAGGGCAGCCTGTGCTTTTAGCATCTACTAATGAAATCACACATTACAATCTCACCTCCACATACTGCTCCTTCAGGATAGGATGCCACAGCTCCAGAAACAGCTTGTAAGCTTCTTTTCTTTTAACAGCTGAGGCCACAGGGAAATAAGTGATGAGTGGGTGGGAGGAAGGAATATTTTAAAGCCAAAATTCAAGCTATATTTATGATTTCTGGGGGGGAAAAAAGTCAATTATGATAGGAAAGTCTCTAGCTAGTCCTATCTAATTATTTTTAGTACTTTAAAATAAGTTAATTAGAAATAGGCTATAATCCCAGACACACAGGGCAAGAGCCAGAAGATTTGCGCTTCATATAATAAAGCCAAAATTAGTGTCTTCAGTTGATATGTGTAGTATTTTCTTCTGAAGTCCTCCCAGGCAAGATAAACAGAGTAAATTTCAAATATCCAACTTTTAAAAAATTGCTGTTATATTGAAAAGATTATGAAAGAAAACATTTTGTCAATTGAATATAAGTTAAAAGCTGAAATGTCATTGCCTAGAGTGATGTTAGCAAGTTATTAGAGATTATTTAACAATTTTGTTAGGGGGAGCCCACTTCTAGCAGGGAAGATTTGGCTTATATCATCTCACTTAAATAAGCAGTTAAACTTGTTGGAATCACTCTTGGCAATTAATAGAACAGTCATCCAAAGCTACACTGAAGACAGTGACTGCAGCCATGAAATTAAAAGACGCTTGTTCCTTGGAAGAAAAGCTATGACGAACCTAGACAGTGTATTAAAAAGCAGAGACATTACTTTGCCGACAAAGGTCCATATAGTTAAAGTTATGGTTTTTCCAGTAGTCATGTACTGATGTAAGAGATGGACAACAAGAAAGGCTGAGTGCTGAAGAACTAATGCTTTCAAACTGTGGTGCTGGAGAAGACTCTTGAGAGTCCCTTGGACTTCAAGGAGATCAAACCAGTCAATCCTAAAGAAAAATCAACCCTGAATACTCATTGGAAGGACTGATGCTGAAGCTAAAGCTCCAATACTTTGGCCACCTGATGCAAAGAGCCAACTCAATGGAGAAGTCCCTGATGGTGGGAAAGATTGAGGGTAGGAGGAGAAGTGGAGAAGGAAATGGCAACCCACTCCAGTGTTCTTGCCTGGAGAATCCCAGGGACGGGGGAGCCTGGTGGGCTGCCGTCTATGGGGTCGCATAGAGTCGGACACGACTGAAGCGACTCAGCAGCAGCAGCAGCAGCAGCAGCAGGAGGAGAAGAGGTCAATAGAGAATGAGATGGTTGGATGGCATCATCAACTCAATGGACATGAATCTGAGCAGACTCCAGGAGATGGTAAAGGACAGGGAAGCCTGGCATGCTACAGGTCACAGGGTTGCAGAGAGTAGGCAGAAATGAGCGACTGAACAACAACAACATCCAAAGCTGTGTCTTCCAAGTGCACCCAACACAAACAAGCCTTCAGGGGCACTCATTCAACCAAGACAGAAAAATATAACTCCCCCAGCCAAAAAGGGCAAGACAAATATTCAGTTGAAAATATGACTGTTGGCCATCTCACCTTCTGCTTCTTTCTTCCCTGAATAAGTTGTAATACCTTGAGGAAGAAGTTGGAATGTTCACCAATATCAAAGAATCAGCAATTCCCTTTACAAAATGCTGTGTTCTCACATTTCTTTTCCAGTCTCAATCCCTCTGGCCTCTAACACCTGGGATTCCTTATACTCATCATCAGTCATTTCCAATCCTTGTCCAAACAGATAGGCAGAAACCTAAGCCAGGGAGAATGCTGATTTTCAGTATGACTCAATCTGAGAAGCTTGCATTTCAACAGACAAGCCTTGGGCTAGCTTTCCACCAACTCTTTGATTTGTCTCATTGTCAAAATTGTCTGGGAATCTGCACAGATACAGTCTCAGCTGTTTTAATGAGAAAAAGAACAATTAAAAAAGCACATATAAAGCCTAATTCACATCAGAGGATTTTGAACCAAATGGAAATAAGTGCACTCAAAGGGGGTAAATGAAAAGAAATTTAAAAGCAAGTTCTGACATCTGGAAGCCAACCTGACTTTCACAACAAGGTCATGTTCTCTTTCTGTTGGACATACTCTCCCAGAACACCAATCCCAGACAAGATTACTCAAGATCATGAGAAAGTCAGATAAAAAAGATATTTTGTAATTTTGTCTCAACACAGAAACATCACTCACAAAATATGAAACATTGACCTCTCTAGACTAAAACAAACTACTCTGGCTTCTTTACCAGTTATAGTTTATCCTCACTCTAGCCCTATAGATAAGACATATTGAGATAGCTAATTATAGACTTGTTCTGACAGCTTCCAACCTAGCGAGGACCTCTGCTTCCTTTAAACCTTCCCTCAAGTCACCAACAATTCCTTTCTACCCTCTCTTACTGAGATGCTCATAGTTTCCATGGTGTGTGTCTTGCCTAAGGCATCATCAACTCAATGGACATGTCTCAGAATGTGGTACAGATATGGTCCATTTTAATTCTTGAATCAGAAACCTCTTACTTGCTCAGCTGCTTGATGGTTCACATCACAGTTCTTTTCAAGTCCCAAATAAGCTTCCCCTCCCCTTAGTTGCTGGCTGAATGGCCACCCTATTGTGCCTTGACCTGACTGACTAAACATCCCTGCTGCCTGAACATTTCCTCTTTATTCCTTCTACCCCCTTTCACCCCCCAGCTCTTATCTTTTTGAGTGCCAGCTATACACTAGGTTAGTTTTTCTTTAGATATTAAACTCTAGCAACTGCATCTAAGAAAACAGAGCTCCAGAGAGATTTATTAGAGTGAAAAGTGAAGTCATTCAGTCATGTCCGACTCTTTGTGACCCCACGGACTGTAGCCTACCAGGCTCCTCAGTCCGTGGAATTTTCCAGGCAAGAGTACTGGAGTAGGTTGCCATTTCCTTCTCCAGGGGATCTTCCCAACCCAGGGACTGAACCTGGGTCTCCCGCACTGCAGGCAGATGCTCTACCGTCTGAGCCGCCAGGGAAGTCCTGGAGTGAGTAGACCTCTATCCTAAGCTGTGTTTTTTAGAAAAGTATGTTTTTTTTTCTCTCTCTCTCTCTCACGCACACACACACATGTACACTCAGCTGGCACTCTCTCCACACACACACACACACACACACACACACACTCAGCAGGCACTGACTTCTCAGTAGCTTGGCAATTCTCTCTGGTCTTTGGCTCTCCTGCTACAGATAATGAAAGGTACCTATCTACATTTGCTGTACTTTAATCTTACAGCATCAGCAGAATGAAGGAGAGCAAAAGTTTTTATGTGCATTCCTGCTTCAAAAACTCTTGGGTCAAAGTTGTTAAGAAAGAGTTATAGACAGCCCTCCCTCCTTCCATACCCCAGCATGACCTGGGCTAAAATCACTCTTCTGTCACAGAGCCTCATGGTTGGAAGCTGTTACAGAAACTTTTTTTTTTTTTTTTTCTGTTTGAAATCAGGGCTGGGGAGGCTATTGGGTTGCAAAGAGCCGTGATGTTAAGATGTTAATTGGTGCTGAAATGTTAATTGGTTTTGGTGAAAGACACTGAGTCTGGAAGTTACTAAGGCTTCTTCCATGAGGTGTGCTTTAGAGCCCAGGGGAACAAAGAATCCCTCCCAGGAGCCTTTGCCTATGTTTTTGAAGCACAATCATCCATGATGTGGGAGAGAAGGGAGAGAATAGTAGAGGACCATTATTTGGATCATGATGGAAGCTGAGTGCCGAAGAACCAATGCTTTCAAATTGTGGGTCTGGAGAAGACTCTTGAGAGTTCATTGGACTGCAGAGATATTGAACCAGTCAACCCTAAAGGAAATCAATCCTTAATATTCACTGGAAGGACTGATGCTGAAGCTGAAGTTCCAGTACTTTGGCCACCTGATGCAAAGTGCTGACTCTTTGGAAAAGACTCTGATGCTGGGAAAGATCGAAGGCAAAAGGAGAAGGGAGTGACATAAGATGAGATGGTTAGATAGCATCACTGACTAAATGTACATGAATCTGAGCAAACTCCAGGAGATGGTGGAAGACAGAGGAGCCTGATGTGCTGCAGTCCATGGGGTTGCAAGGAGTCTGATATGACTTAGTGACTGAACAACAACTACAACAATTATTAGGAAATTGATGATGGGCAGCTCTACCTTAGTGATAGGACAAGAAAATTTGAACTTACAGGAGTCATAGCTTAGATTTAAGGAAGAAATACCTGAACCTGGGGTGGGGAGGAACTGCTAGATAAATCTTGGAGTTGACTCTCTTTTTAAATTGCTTAAAACCAAGTGCCTCTGTGGGTGGGGACAGTTGAGGCACACATCGTCTGCAAACAAGAGCAGTGTTACTCAAAGTGAGCCTCATGTGTTAGAAATGAAAGTCTTTGAGCACCAGACTCATGAATCATAACCTCAGAGGGTGGCATAGCACTGCTCAGTTTGCCAAGCCTTGGGCTAGAAGAAAATTTGCTTTCTGGAGCTTCCTTCTGATTTACAAGCCAGATTCCTTCTTCTAGTGGTTCAAAAGACCTAGATTCTTTTTTTAAACTGGAGTATAATTGATTTAAAATATTGTTTAGTTTCAGGTATACAACAAAGTGATTCCATTATGTATATATTTTTTCAGATTATTTTCCATTATACGGTATTATAATATATTGAATACAGTTCCCTGTGCTTCACAGTACATACTTGTTGCTTTGGGCTTCCCTGATGGCTCAGATGGTAAAGAAACTGCCTGTAATATAGGAGACCCAGGTTCGATCCCTGGGTTGGGAAGATCCCCGGAAAAGGAAATGGCAACTCACTCCAGTGTCCTTGCCTAGAAAATCTCATGGATGGAAGAGCCTGGCAGGCTACAGTCCACGGGGTTGCAAAGAGTTGGACACAACTGAATGATTCCACTTCATTATCTGTTTACCTTCCCTCTCTTTCCCCTATATTCTCTTTGGTAACCATAAATTTGCTTTCCATGTCTGTGAATCTATTTCTGTTTTGCATATAGGTTCGTTTGTATTATTTTTTATATTCCACATATAAGTGATATCATACATTTGTCTTTTTCTGTGGGACTTTCTTCAGTTAGTAAGATAATCTCTAGGTCCACCCATATTGATATAAATTGCAACATTTCATTCGTTTGATGACTGAATAATATTCCATTATGCATAAATATGGCTTCCCTAGTGGCTCAGCAGTAAAGAACTTGTCTGAAATGCAAGAGACCCAGTTTGATCACTGGGTTTGAAGATCTCTTGGAGGAGGAAATGGCAATCCACTCCATTATTCTTGCTTGGAAAAATCCCATGGACAGAGGCACCTGACAAGCTACAGTCCAGAAGGTCGCAAAGAGTCTGATATGACTGAACACATTTACTCAAGTGAGCTTGAGTGCACATGCATGCACACACATGTGTGCACACACACACACACACACACACACACACCCCTTACCTTTCTTAAACCAATTATCTTTTGATAGGCACTTGGACTGTTTCCTTGCCTTGGTTTTATAAATAGTGCTGCTGTGAACACAAGTCTATCTTTGCAAATTAAAGTTTTTTCAAAAGACCAGATTCTGATTTGATCCCAGCACTAGCTCACACCACCATCTGAACAAATTATTTAGCCTTTTTGACCTTTAGTTTTCTAAATTGCAAATTGGGAATATCATCTGTTGAATAAATGAAACCTCTAATAAATATATGTTGAAAAATGAAACATGATAGCAGCATCTTGTAAACAATGATTATTCTAATACTGACTTTACATAATGTCCTTGATACTCTTTCTCCTTTGGCATATGTAGCCTGAGAAGGCAGCTTTCCCTTTTACAGAACAGAATGATAATAGATCTGCTCTACCAATGCTCTGAGCATTGAAGAACTGATGCTTTTCAACTGCAGTGCTGAAGAAGACTCTTGAGAGTCCCTTGGACTGCAATCAGTCAATTCTAAAGGAAATCAACCCTGAATATTCATTGCAAGGACTAATGCTGAAGCTGAAGCTCCAATACTTGGGCCACCTGATGCGAAGAGCCGACTTTTTAGGAAAGACTGATGCTGGGAAAGATTGAAGGCAGGAGGAGAAGGGGACAACAGAGGATGAGACAGTTGGATGGCATCACTGACTCAATGGACATGAATTTGAGTAAACTCCGGGAGCTGGTGATGGACAGGGAGGCCTGGAGTGCTGTAGTCCATGAGGTCACAAAGAATCAGACACAACTGAGTGACTGAACAACAACTAATGTTCTGACATACTTGGCCACGTGGTCTGGAGGTGGAGCCAGAAAGCTGTTCTTCATAAAGACTGATGTCACCTGGAAGGCAGTGGCACCCCACTCCAGTACTCTTGCCTGGAAAATCCCATGGGCGGAGGAGCCTGGTGGGCTGCAGTCCATGGGGTCGCTAAGAGTCGGACACGACTAAGCATCTTCACTTTCACTTTTCACTTTCATGCATTGGAGAAGGAAATAGCAACCTACTCCAGTGTTCTTGCCTGGAGAATCCCAGGGACGGGGGAGCCTGGTGGGCTGCTGTCTATGGGGTCGCGCAGAGTTGGACACGACTGAAGCAACTTAGCAGTAGCAGTAGCAGCTTTTGAACCATTCTGATTCCCATTCCCTCAGTGAGGTGTTTCTTTGCTCCCCAGAACTGCTATGTTGAGTGGTGCTGCAAGGGAATGACTTCTCAGAGACCAGCCCATACCTGCTGAGTCCAGGTACTGACAGGGTAAATCAAATAGCAGGAGTATTCCCTGGGGAGCTGTTGTGAGCTGGGGTGTCTCCACTGAATGGAAAAAAAGTCCATTGTGCTTGCGTAGCAGAAAGAGAGAGGGCTCCTTGAAGGTCAGCATCCCAGGCCCAGCCTCTGACCCCTCCATTCAAGGCTCCAGAGCACTGTGGTATGTTGGGAACAGTGCAGGCTGAGAGCTGGTTCGCTCTTCCATGTTATTCCCTGCAGCTTGCCGGTCACTGACCCATCCTGGTTTTCCTATCCATTTTCTGTCCGCATTCCTCCCTGAGGTGTAGAGGGCGGAACTCTGTCTGCAAGCTGGGAGACCTGGATTATGATTCCATTTTTGCCAACAGCTCTGTGACCTTGGGCTACATTTTATCATTCTTCCAGCCTCAGTTTCCTTACTAAATGGAAAACTGTCAAATGAGCAATAGGCATAAAGCAAGGAGGATGGAGCCAGGTCACCTCACCTCAAAGTTCCCTTCCTTTTTATTATTCAACAGCCTTGCATCCCTGGGGGACCCCCGGCAGTACGCTATCTTGAGGCAAAGCCTACACTTAATATCTACTCTTTCATAGCCTTACCCACTCCACTTCTAGTATCCTTTACCTTCCCAACACCTCAGATCTGACTCTGCCCTCCAAGATGACAAATGATGTACTATATGCACTCACTACTAAGAAATGTGAATCTCACTTAATTTATAGAAGTAAACATGCGACTTGGAGTCAGACCCAAAAAATAATCCTGCCTTTGCTAAACTAGTATGGGACTTTGAGCAAAGTGCTAGACATTTCTCAGGCTGCATTTTCCATCTCTAATGGATGTGATGCCTACTTCCTAAGGTTGCAGGGAAGATTAAATGGATACAATTTGTGTAAAACATTTAGCACAGTGCCTGGCACAGAAAGAGGGCTCAACAAATGTAGTTGCCTTCCTTTCCCCAGCTGGATGAAAGTGGAGCTTATTAAAACCTATCCACATCCTTCTGCCTTACCTTCAAGGCAATGACTGTGATCATGAGAAAAAATGGGCAGGGCAATTAGTATTAAATAGGTGTGTCTGTCTGTGTGTGTGTGTTTAGTCACTGAGTTGTGTCTGACTCTTGTGACCCCATGGACTGTAGCCCATTAGGCTCCTCTGTCCATGGGATTTCCCAGGCAAGAACACTGGCTCAGGTTGCCATTTCCTTCCTTCTTTCCAGTGCATCTTCCTGACCTAGAGATCGAACCTGCATCTCCTGCATTGGCAGGCAGACTCATTACCACTGAGCCACCATCAGTTCAGTTCAGTTCAGTTGTGCAGTTGTGTCCAACTCTTTGCAACCCCATGAATTGCAGCATGCCAGGCCTCCCTGTCCATCGCCAACTCCCAGAGTTCACTCAAACTCACATCCATCGAGTCAGTGATGCCATCCAGCCATCTCATCCTCGGTCGTCCCCTTCTCCTCCTGCCCCCAATCCCTCCCAGCATCAGAGTCTTTTCCAAAGAGTCAACTCTTCACATGAGGTGGCCAAAGTACTGGAGTTTCAGCTTTAGCATCATTCCTTCCAAAGAACATCCAGGGCTGATCTCCTTTAGAATGGACTGATTGGAACTCCTTGCAGTCCAAGGGACTCTCAGGAGTCTTCTCCAAAAAGCATCAATTCTACAGTGCTCAGCTTTCTTCACAGCCCGACTCTCACATCCATACAAGACCACTGGAAAAACCATAGCCTTGACTGAGCCACCATAAAGAATACTTAATAAATCATCATTACTATGACTGCTACCTTCTTCATCATCATCATCTAAATTGTTGACTTGTATAAACACTGTCTAAATTAATCCAGCATCAATTTACTTACAAAAATGCACTGCTCCTTAAATATTCTGACAGGTGGGCTAATGAATTTTTTTTAACTAAAAAACCTATGATTTAATAAACTTCCACAAATTAGAGAAGGACTTGACTCAAGTTAAGCACCTTCTTTTTAAGAAGGTGTGAATTCCGTGGGGGTGAGGTGCAAAAGCTGGTGTTTGAAAAATAAATTAAAAATAGGTCTTTAAGAAATTAAAATCTGTGTCTTTTGGCATTATTAAAATGTAGAGAACGCATCTGCAGTATTTGGAACCGGTGGCCAGATTGAAAGTTACGGTACCTAAATCCAAGCTGGATTTAGTTTCCCTGAAAGCCACCCACATCTTAAAACACTGTTTTCTAAATTCATGTGCTCAGAGTTTTGTTAACCCAAATATTAGACATAATGAAAAATTATAGAGAAACCTGTCAGGTGCAGAAATGTAGGATCTTAGAACTCAGAAAGATCTTGGAGATAATTGAATTCAAACTCCAAATTTTACAAATGAAAACACACCAAGGTCCAGAGAAGTCTTAACATTGCCTAGAGACTTCCTCTTTAGTGGCAAAGGACTTTCTGAATGAGCAGCTTTGGCACAACAGCAAAAGAAAAGTGCAGAAAAAGTCTTTTTTATAGGCTTCATCACTTAGTGAGAAGAGAAAGGAAACGTGTTTTTGGAGAGTCAAATGTTCTCTCACTGTTTCAGGAGTAGTCATTTTTGCAAGGCATCATCCGAAGAGTGACAGTGATATTTCCCTATAGAAAGTGAAAGTGTCAGTTGCTCAGTCATGTCAGACTGTTTGTGAACCCATAGACTGTAGCCCACCAGGCTCCTCTGTCCATGGAATTCTCCAGGCAAGAATACTGGAGTGGACTGCCATTTCCTTCTCCAGGGGATCTTCCCAACCAGAGATCGAACCCAGGTCTTCTGCACTGCAGGCAGATTCTTTACTGTCTGAGCCACCAGGGACGCTCTATCCTAGGCATACCCAGAAAGCTGAAATACGTCCAAACCAAACTAACCCTCTGCATATCACATTAACACCATAGGCAAACACAGGCTTTGTGATTGGTTTAAAAGAAGGTCTTTGAGTACTGAGACAAACTCCACTGAGAATGTTTATAGCACAAGTATTATGGTCAGGTTCAGACATATTCACAAATCATTTGCAAGTCATATGCATAATTCCACAGATGAAAGGTTGACTCTACCTATAGAGTCATTTCTACTTTTTAAGTTCTTTTTCCACTCCCTCTTTTCACTGATTTGCTGTTGTTGCTGTTTAAACACTAAGTCATGCTGACTCTTGTGACCCTGTGGACTGTAGGCCACCAGGCTACTGTCTGTGTAATTTTCCCAGGCAAGAACAGTGGAGTAGGTTGTCATTTCCTTCTCCAGGGGTCTTCCCGACCCAGGGATCACTGAGCCAACAGGGAAGCCCCCTTTTTACTGATGTGCAGGTTGCATGCTAAGTTGCTTCAGTCAGGTCTGACTCTTTGCAATACCTATGGACTGTAGCCCTCCAAGGCTCCTCTGTTCATGGGATTCTCCAGGCAAGAGTACCAGGGTGGGTTGCCATGCCCTCCTCCAGGGGATCTTTCTAACCCAGGGGTGGAACCCACATCTCTTACATCTACCTGCAGGTGGATTCTTTACCACTAGCACTACCCAGGGAAGCTCCCTTTTTACTGAAACAGCTCTACTATTCCAGATATATAAGCCAGAGGCAAATGAGAAGTTCTGAATCAGAGCAGATGGCTGAGGACATTCTGTCCAAATTAATTCCATGGGGTGTTAATAAGTGTTATCTGGAAAAAAATTAAGTGCTTGGAAAAAATTGTATTAGTTAAATTTAAATAGGATTATTCATTAAAATACTGGCTAGTGCCTTTTATATGCTAATAAGCACTGTGATTCTTTTGGGAGAGTTGTGTCGATATACATTAATATTTTCAATACTCTCCTAACTTTTCTAATCTTTATTCTATAAATCCTATTTTGTTAATGCTGTACTAGAGCATATGTAACCAGAAAGCAGTTCGATTTATAACTTGTAAAATCCTACACTGCATGAAAGTCCATAAGAGAGAAAAACGAAAGTCATTTGTTCCTTGAGTAGATTTTCTTTCTCGGCTTCCCAAAGACTATTCCTTACACAAGTATGGAGTCAGGGTGTGGTTCCTGGCCAAATGCAAAGTAGGCAAATTATATGGAAAAGTGTTTTCCTAAGCATAGACTAAAACAGTAGAAGGTAAAGCTGGAAGGGAAGATTCCTTTCAGGCCCAATATGTAAATTTTGGAAGTAAAGATTTTTTTTTTTTTCTTAATTAAAGTTGCACGAAGAATGAAGAAAATTAGAGTCAGTCACCCTCTCCTGCCCCTTACCCACCTCTAGTGGGGATTTCTTAAAATCTTGGGGCTCTATGGGGTAAGTTTGAAAACAACACATTCGTCTGTGTATATAATGCCCTCATTTTTAAATAGGTAAGATAAGTGGTAAGTTGTTATTTATGAGAACAATTAATTTTTATAGAAGGTGATTCTATTAAAGAAACAGTCTTCTTGTTCTGATGAACACATTGATGACTAACTGAATGTAGGCTTAGGGCCAGGGAGAGAGGTGGATAGTTTGGTAGTAATCTAGAGGCGAGTGTGATGTCTCCCCTACAATCTGGGGGTAAGGGCAGAAAACAGGTGAGAAAAGGATAAGGAGAAGATTCTTCAGAGGATTTGAGTCTAGGGTGAAAAGTGGTACAGATGTCATCAAAAGATATTCCAGGTCAGGAGATTCGCAATTCCAGATGAATCTGAAGTTCAACTTTAAATTACGTACATTATGATTATAAAACCTCCCTTGTCTGCTCGGATCCTTAGTAAAGTCTGAATAAACCATTATATAGAAATTAAGCAAGAAAAGCAAGTTTCATGTCTCAGGTTATAGAGGGTGGAACATGGACAGGCCACCTTGGACAATCAATTCATAAAATGACATAAATCCAGTAGAGCAAGGGCTCATTCTGTATGAATGGAAGAAATCTAGACATCAGCAAAGTTTTAGGGAAGGTGTTACACGTGCATGCAGTGTACAGTGAAGGGCTGGGAATCTTATTTGTATTGAAGGAACAAGGAGATCCTAGCAAATATCTGAATAACAGAAGGAAGTTATTATTATGTATGGAGGAATTTTTCCTCTCCAAGGTCCTGTGCCTGTCATTGCCAAAAAATATAATATTTCCCAAAAACATTAACCTATATTCTTAATGATCAACTGGCCACCTCTACTTGGATGTCTTTCTAGTACTTTAAATTTAGCATGGGGCTTCCTAGGTGGCGCAGTGGTAAAAAATCTGCCTGCCAATGCAGGAGACACAAGAGACATGGGTTCATTCCCTAAGTTGGGAAGATCCCTGGAAGAAGAAATGGCAGCCCATTCCAGTATTTTTACCTGAAAAATTCCACGGACAAGGAGCCCATGGGTGGGCTACAACCCATGGGATCCCTAAGAGTTGGACACAACTGAGGGAATGAGCAAACAGATTTAACATAATCCTGATTGGATCTTCCTCATGTTTTTACCAAGTCCCTGTATCTTGTTTTTTGCCTCTGTGAATGCATCCATCACTCATTCTACTTCTCTTTTCTCTCATTCACACCACATAGCTAAATAGTCATTCTGACTTTGCTGAGGCATACTGTCCCCTTCTCCACTTTCTTACTTCCTCACTTGAGCTTCCATATGATTGCTAAAACAGTTCCACGCACTTCTTAACTGCTTAGTCTCTCCATTCCATTCACCCTCCCATGCTTCACCTATTATCCACTGCTATCGCAGACCTGGTCAAGTCACTCCACTGTTAAATATCATTTTCTAGCTCCCCATGGCTCATAGGATGACATTCCCTGTAGCCTGCCTAAAAGTCTTCATACAAATCTGTTGCTGCCCCATTACTAATTTCACCTGCCATTTCCCACCATCTAGCATTTTTACCTCATAAGGCCATCCATAGCATTTCCACTTCTCAGCCTTTTCATTTTCTTGTCTTTCCCTACAAGACCTTGAGCAAAACATTCATTCTCTGTCTCCTTACCATAATTCAAAATACCAGTTAAAGTTAAAAGTTGTGATAGGAACCGTGCTTGCTTTTCAATGTTTGCCTTGTTTAATACTTTAACTCAAAAGAATAAGCAATATGTACAATGATACATGTTGTATTGGGGAATGAATTACAGACGTCTTTCAGTTCAGTTCAGTCACTTTAGTGATTGCTAATTGTGGCTCACAGATGACTATGGCCCTACAGGTGTGTCTGGGCTTGACCAGTGGAATGCCTGCTCTCTGGAGATTGATTGTTGCTTTGGATAAAGTGTAAAGACATAGGACACAACTTGGGAAAAATGGGGTTTGAGTCTTTGGTTCACTATTCATTGTCCAAGTGGCTTTAGGCAAAACATTTCATGTCTCTGAAGTTTAATTTTTATCTGTAATATAGCATCTACTTTCCAGGATTATCATGCAGGTCAAATGAAATCAGGTATGTGAAAATACTCTGAAAACAGTAGAGAAAGAGCTTTGCTATCTATATAATGCTAAGCACATATGAAAAGGAGCACTATGAAAAGATAACTAGATATGGAGTCAAAATGCATAATGGGGGAATTCCCTGGATGATCCAGTGGTTAGGTTTCTACACTTCCATTGCAAGGGGTCCAGGTTTGATCTCTGGTTGGGTAACTAAAACCCAGCAAGCCATGTGGTACAGCAAAAGCAAAAACAAAAATCCATGTTCCTGTGGGTTGATCTGTGTCCTACAAATGACATGGTGTTATTGTTGTTGTTTAGTTGCTAAATTGTGTCCGACTCTTTGCAACCCCATGGACTGTAGCCCACTAGCTTCTGCCTCCTCTGTCCCTGGGATTTCCTAGGCAAGAATACTGGAATGGGTTGCCGTTTCCTTCTCCAGGGGATCTTCCAAACCCAGGGATCCAACCTGCATTTCCTGCACTGTAGGTGGATTCCTTACTGCTGAGCTACCAGGAAAGCCCACAAAAGGACATACTGAAGTCCTAATTCCCAGCATCTGTTAAGTGTAAACTTATTTGAAAATAGGACATTTACAGATGTAATTAAGTTAAGATGAAGTCACTAGGGCAGGCCCTAGTCCAATATGACTAGTGTCCTTATAAGAAGAGATGACAGAGAAACGGGGAAGAATATCATATAAAGATGGAGGCAGAGATGGGAGTGATGCATCTGTAAGCTAAGGACCACTGCTGCTACTGCTAAGTCACTTCAGTCGTCTCTGACTCTGTGCGACCCCATGGACGGCAGCCCACCAGGCTCCCCCGTCCCTGAGATTCTCCTGGCAAGTGCACTGGAGTGGGTTGCCATTTCCTTCTCCAATGCATGAAAGTGAAAAGTGAAAGTGAAGTCGCTCAGTCGTGTCTGACTCTTCGCAACCCCATGGACTGCTGCCCACCAGGCTCCTCCATCCATGGGACTTTCCAGGCAAGAGTACTGGAGTGGGGTGCCATTGCCTTCTCCAGCTAAGGACCACAAGGGATGCCAACTATCACCAGAAGTTAGGGGAGTGGCATGGGAAAGATTCTCCCACAGAGCCCTCAGAAGGAGCCAGCTGCTGACACCTTGATTTCAGACTTTTAGCCTCTGGAACTGAGGGGTGTTAAATTTCCATTTTAAGCCACCCAGTTTGTGGTACTTTGTTGTGACAGCCTTGGGAAACTAACATACATGGGTATGAATCAGCTCCATCACTTAACAGCTCTTTGATGTTGGATTAAACTGCTTGAACATTTCCCCTGAGAACTTAAGGACACTTACCTTTCTGTGATAGTTTCTCTGAGACCACTGGCCACCCCTTTGACCACGGTGCTTGCTTTGGGAGTCAGCACCACCTGAGATATGAAAAATGATCCCTTCTTCCTTCTCTCGGTGATGGATGCCTGAAGAAACTGGATCAGTTTTTCCGGGTCTGTGGTGTTGGCCCAGGGTGCTGGCATCATCTGCCCAGGCCAGAGAAAGGGCACTTCCAGAGCCACTGGGCTGTGGTAGAAGACCAGCACTTGGTAGTCCTTCTCCCACAGGTACTTCAGACTCACTTCCTGGGCAAAGATCGCTGGGCACATTTTATTTCCATAGATGTCTTTCAGCATTTGGACCAGTTTTTCATGGTGATATTTCTGCATCCCATAAAAGTGGTTGAAGTCCAAGAATACGACCTCCTTATGGTGATCTGTGAGGAATGCATTGATCTCCTCAAGACCTTCATTGACTTTGGCACTGAACAAACCATGAGCAAAGTAGAGTTCATTGTCGGGGTCTCTGGGCTTGGTGGAAATTCGAAGATCAAAGTAACGGATTCCAGCTCCTAGCTGACCAGTAAAGTTCATGGTTTGAGTGGCTAGCCATTTTCGCATCAGCTTTTTGGCCACAGTTCCAAACACAGAGACAAAATTCTGGACAGTTTCTGGCTGTTCAGGCCCCACTGGAGAGGCTTCATCAATGTAGAAGCTGAAGGAGTCATGAGATCCTAGAAGAATAAGAAGCACAACATGGTTACATTTCAGTCCTTTGTCCTACCCAACTTCTTTCCCTCTTGCCGAGTCCATATTTCTGCCTCAAATGAGCCAAAGGAAACACTAAGGAACATTTACCTAGTACATCCAAGTGTCTTAGAAGGGTCTTTTTTTTTTTACCTAGTATGAAATGGTTGGATGGCATCACTGACTCAATGGACATGAATTTGAACAAACAAAAACAGCAGATATTAAGAAGAGGTGGCAATAATACACAGAAGAAATATACAAAAAAGATCTTCATGACCCAGATAACCACAATGGTGTGATCACTCACTTAGATATCCTGGAATGTGAAGACAAGTGGGCCTTAGGAAGCATCATTATAAACAAAGCTAATGGAGGTGATGGAATTCCAATTGAGCTATTTCAAATCCTAAAAGATGATGCTGTGAAACTGCTTCACTTAATATGCCAGCAAATTTGGAAAACTCAGAAGTAGCCACAGGACTGCAAAAGTTCTGTTTTTATTCTGATCCCAAAGAAAGGCAATGCCAAAGAATCCTCAAACTACCACACAATTGCACTCATCTCACACGCTAGCAAAGTAATGCTCAAAATTCTCCAAGCCAGGCTTCAACAGTATGTGAACCTTGACCTTTCAGATGTTCAAGCTGGTTTCAGAAAAGGCAGAGGAACCAGAGATCAAATTGCCAACATCTGCTGGATCATCAAAAAAGCAAGAGAGTTCCAGAAAAACATCTATTTCTGCTTTATTGACTACACCAAGCCTTTGACTGTGTGGATCACAACAAACTGGAGAATTCTTCAAGAGATGGGAATACTAGACCACCTGACCTGCCTCCTGAGAAATCTGTATGCAGATGAAGAAGTAACAGTTAGAACTAGACATGGAACAATGGACTGGTTCCAAATTGGGAAAGGAGTACATCAAGGCTGCATATTGTCACCTTGCTTATTTAACTTGTATGCAGAGTACATCATCAGAAACACTGGGCTGGATGAAGCAAAAGTTGGAATCAAGATTGCTGGGAGAAATACCAGTAACCTCAGATATGCAGATGACACCACCTTTATGGCAGAGAGTGAAGAAGAACTAAAGAGCCTCTTGATGAAAGTGAAAGAGAAGAGTGAAAAAGTTGGCTTAAAACTCAACATTCAGAAAACTAAGATCATGGCATCTGGTCCCATCACTTCATGGCAAATAGATGCGGAAACAGTAACAGACTTTTTGGGCTCCAAAATCACTGCCAGTGGTGACTGCAGCCATAAAATTAAGACACTTGCTCTTTGGAAGAAAAGCTATGACCAACCTAGACAGCATATTAAAAAGCAGAGACATTACTTTGCCAACAAAAGTCCGTCTAGTCAAAGCTATGGTTTTTCCTGTAGTCATATATGGATGTGAGAGTTGGACTATAAAGAGAGGTGAGCCCCAAAGAATTGATGCTTTTGAACTGTGGTGTTGGAGGAGACTCTTGAGAGTCCCTTGAACAGCAAGGAGAACCAACCAGTCCACTCTAAAGGGAATCAGTCCCGAATATTCATTGGAAGGACTGATGCTGAAGCTGAAACTCCAATACTTTGGTCACCTGCTGTGAAGAACTGACTCATTGGAAAAGACCCTGATGTCTGGAAATATTGAAGGCAGGAGGAGAAGGGGATAGCAGAGGACGAGATGATTGGATGGCATCACTGACTCTATGGACTTGAGTTTGAGCAAGCTCCAGGAGTTGGTGATGGACAGGGAAGCCTGGCACGTTGTTGTCCATGGGGTTGCAAAGAGTTGGACAAAACTGTGTAACTAAACTGAACTGAATGAAGGACGGGACAGCCTGGTGTGCTGCAGTCCAGCAAAGAGGGGTTGCAAAGAGTCAGACATGACTTAGTGACTCAACAATAATAGTACACAGAGGAGTCCAACAGACCAAATGGTTTGTACAATAATAATTTTTAAAATCCCATTTAATCAATATTTTAAACTTCAAAAGATCATCTTCTACTTCTGTAAACCAAGAATTTCTTCTACTAATTAGCACAGGTTTTCTCTTTTTAAAAAAGATTTTTGCTGCAAACCATTTTCAAAGTCTTTATTTATTTTGTTACAATACTGTTTCTGTTTTATACCTTTGGTTTTTGTAGCCATGAGGCACATGGGATCTTAGCTCCTCAACTAGGGATCAAATCCACACCCCCTGCATTGGACAGCAAAGTCCAGCAAACACTGGACCACCAGAGAAGTCCAAGAACTGGTTTTCCATGTAGGTGGCATAAGTGCCCATAGAGTAGATTTATAGGGACTCATCACTTCCCAAATGCTTTACCTAAATCTTTCCCTTTCCTTCTATTTTGGGTTAATTTTAAGCCTAGTAGGCTTATTTCAATGAATAAAGAAACCTGTTTCATAAGTAGACAATCAGTATTGCCACCTATACTTTGGAAAGCACAGGAGGTTATAGGAATAGAGGAAGAGAGAAATAAGGTAAGAGAAAAGTACAATACTGGTATTTTAACATTATTCCTGACCCTGCATTTGGGCAACTGTGAATGTCTATGAAGTCAGGTACACTTTACATATTGAATGAACCATTACTTTTTCTTGCAGGTTAACACAATTAATAGTATTTAATAATTAGCTAATAGACTCTTTTCTTCACACATATTTCCTCTCAGAAAAAGTGAAAGCTCTCTTTAGAGTTACTTCCAAATTTAATAGAATTTCTTCCTAGGGAGAACCTATTTAATTATTTATTTTTAGCAGTTGCAAATATTAAAACTCCATAAATGTAGCAATGAACACATGTATGATTTATCTGTAAGTACAGATTGCCATTTAAAATTGGATTCATGTCAATGTATGGCAAAACCAATACGGAATTGTAAAGTAAAATAAAGTAAAAATAAAATTAAAAAAAAAAAGAAAAAAAAATATTATGGAACCAAAAAAGAAAAATTATTTCAATTTTATTTTTAAAGCCTCCTTTAATTCTTGGACATGACTTATTAAATAGGTAAAATTAATATATTCTGGACTTTACACACATTAAAAAAGGCAGATATTATTATTCCCCATCTGTTACTCAGGCTTTCTCATACACTGCTGCTCACTCTTAATCTACATGCATTGAGGTACAGCTTTTTCTAGATTTTTCACTCTTCCAACCCAATATGTGCATATGCACACACACACACACACACACACACACACACACACATCTCTAAATTTATTATCATCACCTCAGGGCCTTTACTAAGCTATTTAAAGCACATTTTATCAGTGATACAATATCTGTCTTTGTTTATATTCCATATATATGTCAATCTGTATCTACAGGCATCTACATATATCTTTGTCTAGCATTAAACAACCCACAGGAATCACAAGAGTGTGAATTTCAGGTGCCATGATAGGCTGTTAGAGAAAATATTTTGAAAAACTACTTTGATATCCTGAAAATCATTACCTTTAAGATTTGGAACAGAAAACTCCTCAGAATTAATGGAATTTTTCAAACAATGAATGGTAACCAAAAAATATAGAAATACCACATTTAATTTCATCTGAAACTATCTGATCTATTTATCTTTAGTAGATGGTATGGGAATAAAATGTCAACACTTTCTGAATAAAGAAAACTGTCTGTTTGGAGCAGGCATTGACAAATTTTAATAGAGATCTAAATTACTGCATGCTGACTTATTAGTTGTTGTTCAATCAATGGTTAATATAAATGAAGAAACTAAATTGTACTATGGTTTAATATACAGCAAGAATATGTTTAAATAAAGAAAAAAATAAGCTTATGAAGAGTTATAATGAAATGATCTAAGATTGGAATAGGTACAAATAAATTAATAAGCCCTCAAAATAAGGGTTAATTTATAAAATAAAAAAAATTAATAATTGATTTGCAGACATGTGAGGAAAAGGTGGATGAAAGAAATTGATTACTTCTGTAATCTGGTAGAAGACATAATTGGAATCAAGCAAAAAGGGAATTAAATATGACTAGATTTGTTCTTCCAGAAATAAGCTGTTGTTTGTTTGCAACATGTTAATAAACATATTAATTTGTTGTGTGTATGTGTGCTCAGTGCTCAGTCATGTCTGACTCTTTGTGACCGCATGGACTGCAGCCTGCCAGGCTCCTCTGTCTGTGGGATTATCCTGGCAAGAATACTGCAGTAGGTTGCCATTTCCTCCTTCAGGGGTTGAAGGATCAAACCCACGTCTCCTAAGTCCCCTTCATTGGCAGGTGGCTTCTTTACCACTGAGCTACCTGGGAATTATTATTAAGATCAAAATAAGGTAATGTAAAAATAAAAATTAAAAACAGCAAACAGAAGAGGAAACCGTCAGCACGCCTACCAGTGTTCGTTCTAAGTTAGATGACTCTGACATAGAGAAAAAAGTCACCAGATGCAAATACTGTTTGAAGAGGGAGGAGAATTAAATTATCAATCAATACAAAACATTACCTGTGCATTTTGGGAGAAAATACATAATCTAATGTTGGCTAAGAAATAATATTTTCAGGGCTTTTAATTTCATTTGGAGTAGTAGTTCCTCGCAAATTTCAACATTTCCTCTAGACTGTTTTCTATTTATTTGAACATAAAACAAAAATATAGCAATACTACTTTATGACTTTCAATAACAGAGAAAACCTCTGGCCCAGCCCTTTGTCTTTAAAACCGGGAACCTGCCTATGAGCAAAACAGTGCTAAGCACTATTTCTTTGTTCATGACTAAATCCGTCGAATCCACGTCTCCTGCATTGCAGTCAGATTCCTTAACTGCTGAGCCATTGGGGGAAGCCCTGAAATCTACAACCTGTCTGCCTTGTCTGGTCTAATATTTTGCTTCTACACTGGCTCAGTATTCCTATCCTTCTGTCCTCTTCTTTTCTCATCTACAGTTCCATCTCATACCTTGGACATGATATTTAATGTTGAACCTATGATTCTGAACTTACCCTCTCAATTTTGGGTTCGATTTGTCCTCTTTAGTCAGACAAGGATGGCCACTCCCATTATGAACCCTGCTCAATCAAGAAACTTTGCTCTAGCTCTGAATAAGTGAATGGAATGAAAGAAGTTACTTTCTTTTGTTTCTTGGAAACAGGCGATGAATAAGCTTGGAAGTACATCCTACCCCAGTGGAATCTTGACTGCTGCCTTTGAGAGATCTTAGGATATGGTGAATATTTGCCTAGATTCCTGACGCACAAAGACTGTGTTTTAAATGATTAAATTTTCATATAATTTGTTACATAGCAATAGCTAACTAATGCAGACTATAACAATTTTTGGGGTTAATGAGAGGATTTGACATCTACAGACCCAACTGTCTAATATATTAACTTGAAATTTTAATGAACAGCACCTAAATATTTACATTCTGCCATGTTAAGAAAACTGATCTAATAAGTATTACCTCTTTTCCAGTATCTTTCCAGTATTTTCTATTAAAGTTCTTTGAGCTGAACTTCTGATTGGTTTCTCAGTTTAGCCATCATTCCATTTCAAATTCTACAAAATTATGGTTTAATAAACATCAAAGAAAATGTATCAAGTCAATCTCGCCTGTGAACCTTCAGAACAAAAAGGCCCACATAAGGTTTGATGTGTCCATGAGTGTGCAGTTTTAATATCTATATCGTGACCTTAGAATTCAGGCTCTGACTCCATCAATACAAGAACTGCTCCCCTCCTGGCCTCTGCAGGGCACTGAACTTGCTTGCAAAAGCTTATGCACGACACTCTGTATTTCTCTTTCCTTGTTTGTTCTGTGCCTGTTTTATTTAGCACAGGGCTAAGGTTTTTAAGACTCCTGCTTTCTGCAAACAGGTTTCCTGCATATTTGATATCTTGGTACCCTTTGTGATGATAAGGCCAACACCACAGGAATACCGAAGCATATGTACCAGCAATCGGTGAGCCAAAAGGAGACTGCTGAGTGAGTAAGGAAGAGTAGATTTATTTTTTGAGGCCCCTTTTGGTGGACTTCACTGGTGGCTCAGATGGTAAAGCGTCAGCCTACAATGTGGGAGGCCCAGGTTCTCATCCCTGGGTCGGGAAGATCTCCTAGAGAAGGAAATGGCAACCCACTCCAGTATTCCTGCCTGGAAAATCCCATGGACAGAGGAGCCTGGTAGACTACAGTCCATGGGATCGCAAGAGTCGGACACGACTGAGCGACTGCACTTTTCTAGGGCAGAAGATAGGCAGATGGCAGCAGCTCCACTTTCTATGGGAAGAGACAGTTTTGGAGTTAAACTTACCCTCTTGTCTTCCCTTCAAGAAGTCTTACTCCTAGTCTTCTTTTGGGAGAAGGAAATGGCAACCCACTCCAGTATTCTTGTCTGGAGAACTCTGTGGACAGAGGACCCTTGTGGGCTGCTGTCCATGGGGTCGCATAGAGTTGGACATGACTGAAGTGACTTAGCATGCATGCGTGCATTGAAGAAGGATATGGCAACCCACTCCAGTATTCTTGCCCGGAGAATCCCAGGGACGGAGGGGCCTGGTGGACTGCTGTCTATGGGGTCGCACAGAGTTGGACACGACTGAAGCGACTTAGCAGCAGCAGTCTTCTTTTGCAACTTACATGTATTTCTTTTTCTGTGGCAAAACCTTTGGGCACTCGTGGTAATCTTCCCTCCCCCTGGATTCACAGTTAGTCTATAGCTCCTTTTCATCAACTAATAATCATTATTTGATATTGTAACTAATGTTCATTATGTTCATTGAATTTTTATTCAGTCTTTATATCTTGCTCTCCACCTGCAATCCCCTCACAAACACACACATTAATTTTCATCTAGATTGTTGTTCATTGCTGCTCAGTCTCTCTGGCATGTCCAACTCTGCGACCCCATGGACTGCAGCACACCAGGCTTCCCTGTCTTCACCATTTCCCAGAGCTTGCTCAAATTCATGTCCATTGAGTCGGTGATGCCATCAACCATCTCATCCTCTGCCATCCCCTTCTCCTCCTGCCTTCAATCTTTCCCAGCATCAGGGTCTTTTCTAATGAGCTATCTCTTCACATCAGGTGGCCAAAATGTTGGAGCTTCAGCTTCAGCATTAGTCCTGCCAGTGAACGTTCAGGGTCAATTTCCTTTAGGATTGAGTGGTTTGATCTCCTTGCTGTCCAAGGGACTCTCAAGAGTCTTTTCCAACACCATGCTTCAAAATCATCAATTCTTTGGTGCTCAGCCTTCTATATGGTCCAACTCTCACATCCATAAAACGCTTCTGGAAAAACCATAGATTTGACCATAATGACCTTTGTCAGCAAAGTTGTGTCTCTGCTTTTTAAGATGCCGTCTAGGTTTGTCATAGCTTTTCTTCCAAGGAGCAAGTGTCTTTTAGTTTCGTGGCTGCAGTCACCATCTGAGTAATTTTGGAGCTCAAGAAAATAAAGTACGTCTAGATTGTAAGCTTCCTCAAAAGTAAAAAAAAAAAAAGAAAAACAAAAAACTATCATCTCCTGTGCTCACTACTATATCCAGCTTTATTAATAAACATTTGATTCAAGTCAGTGCATCAGAATGAGATCACACAGGATTAGGCCATTTTTGAGCCCCGTCTTCTTTACCATTTCCTCTTAGATTCTCAGGAAGTTAGGCTACACAGCTTGACTCTCTCTCCTTAACTCTGGTTCCATCTTTAACTGCTGTAATCAAACTATCATGATTGTAACTCATATAAAACCTCTGTGAAACAGCCTCAATGATAACTAAAAATATTCATCAGACTTCTGTGGCCTCATTCCTAAATCCTAGCATAGAACTTGGAGGCATTTCATTACTGTTGTCAAATAAATGAATGAGTGAATCCTGCTCAGCCTTTCTGGAATGTTTGATAGTGCTGTTCTTCCTTCTTCCTTCTTAAAATATTTCCCCCCTTTGGCTTTTTAGACATGACTCTTTCCTAGTTTTTCTACTTTCTTGTTTTTGTCCCATCCCAGCCTCCTTTGCTGCCTCTTGCTGCCCTTCCAGTTCCTAAATGAGAGCATTATCCAAAGTTCTAGTCAAGATTTCAACTTGCTCCATGATTATTCCTTGGATGATCTCATTCATCTCTTTGGCCTCATGCCTTATAATAGATACATAATAAATTGATGCCATCTAATCTGACCTGCATTACAGATTTCCAGTCTGCCTATCAGGTAACTAAATTTTATTGCTCCATGGGAATCTTAAACTTAAAATGTTTTAGATGAACTATCGTATCCTCCCTTTCAAACCAGCTCCTTTATCAGTATACCTATCATACTTATATTCCTTCCATCTCATCTTGGATTCATCTTGAGTTCTAACTCACCCCTCAGACCTCATGTTCATCAGTCATCCAGTCCCATCATATTGACCTCCAAATTCTCTCTCAGATATGGCCTCTTCATCTCCATTCCATTCAATTGCTAATGGCCTGGTTTCCTGTTGGGACCACTGACACAGCTTTCAGGTAATGTTCCTGACATATCCTTAATATCCCTAATAAACATCCTAGCTACTACCATCCAAACCTCTTCTATAGGCTTACTCTGCCTCAGTCTCTAGAATGGATTTAACCTTAGAAAAAAAGATAGAGAATTTATTCCAGCCAATAGGGCGGCATGTCTGAACAAATTCCTCTTGCTTTCTGCCTCAGTTTCATTAACAGGAATTTTACCTTGATAAATGATCTAGTATTTAAGTCTTCTAAGGGAATTATTGGCTCTTATGACCCCCTCCCATCATTAGAATACTAAAATTTCACCACTAAATATCACACTGGTAAGTAGAACCTGGTTACATGATGAGTCTGTCTACCTGTTATTATTCCTTCAGTATCACTGACTCCATAGTACTAATCAGCCAGCTCCATTCCCTACTCAGTTCAGTTCAATTCAGTTCAGTCACTCAGTTGTGTCTGACTCTTTGCGACCCCATGAATCACAGCATGCCAGGCCTCCCTGTTCATCACCAACTCCCAGAGTTCACTCAAACTCATGTCCATCAAGTCAGTGATGCCATCCAGCCATCTCATCCTCTGTCGTCCCCTTTTCCTCTGGCCCCTAATCCCTCCCAGCATCATAGTCTTTTCCAATGAGTCAACTCTTCGCATGAGGTGGCCAAAGTACTGGAGTTTCAGCTTTAGCATCATTCCTTCCAAAGAACACCCAGGACTGATCTCCTTTAGAATGGACTGGTTGGATCTCCTTGCAGTCCAAGGGACTCTCAGGAGTCTTCTCCAACACCACAGTTCAAAAGCATCAATTCTTCGGCGCTCAGCTTTCTTCACAGTCCAGCTCTTACATCCATACATGACCACTGGAAAAACCATAGCCTTGACTAGACGGACCTTTGTTGGCAAAGTAATGTTTCTGCTTTTCAATATGCTATCTAGGTTGGTCATAACTTTTC
This sequence comes from Cephalophus harveyi, assembly GCA_006410635.1. NCBI lineage: Eukaryota > Metazoa > Chordata > Mammalia > Artiodactyla > Bovidae > Cephalophus > Cephalophus harveyi. The sequence continues at coordinate 196,764 of SJYT01050673.1, read as the reverse complement.
TTACTTTGTACTAAATCCCCAAACACAGCTCTTGGTGTGGACTCTGGCCTTGTTATTACTATTTAGTTGCTAAGTCATGTCCAACTCTTCTGTGATTCCATGGACTGAAGCCCACAAGACTCCTTCTGTCCATGGGATTTCCCAGACAAGAATACTGGAGTGGCTGCCATTTCCTTCTCCAGGAGATCTTCCTGACCCAGGGATCAAACCCGGGTCTCCTGAATTGCAGGCAGATTCTTTACCAACTGAGCTATAGAATCCATTATTATTTGACACCCTACAATTAATCTCATTAATTTTTGTTTACTCCATTGATTAAAGTGATTGGTTATTTGGATTTTTCAGCGGCAAAGACCAAATCTTAAAGAATAAGAATCGCTCCTTATTCCTGGCACATAATCTTACCTCAGACCTCCAACAAACAATCAGGGCTTTGAGGACAATACAAGAGATTTTGTGCCATCAGAGAAAATGCACAATATGTATCACAAACCAAAACACTTCTAAAATTGAGCAGATAATTAAAAAACTACATACTGGTAGTTCAATATTTGTGCTTCACTTGACATTAACATATAGAAAAAACAATTTTTAATATTAAATTAAACCTGACATATCTTGTAGAACACTGAGATTAATCCTTTTGTAAAGGAAAAATCAAAATGATCATTCTGTGATATTTCTCCTTGGGTAAATCTGTGCCTTTAACATTGTATAAAGCCTTCTTCCTCAGCACATCTCAGAGACAGTAAGCTGAAGTAAAGGAAGTTGGTTTCCTTATGTAAGTCTTTTGATCCAGGATCCCAGATGCTAAATTTGAGAAGCCCTATTACATTAATGCCTCCCAGTAGAGGAGTTCAATATTCGTCACAATGTCTTTAAACTTCTTGGGTTGTTTCTTTAAACCAATAGATGAGCCGGCAGTGACTAGTTTAGAGCAGCAGCCTTCCGTTCAAGGAGCAGGAAAAAGAGCTGCTCCAACTGCCCTCTTAACTATTAAGCCTCTTTGTCATGTGGATTTCCTTTTAAGGACTATCAGTAGGGCTGTCTGAAAAAATAAAGAGACCCTAAGAAATAAAGAAGTCCTATATTACTGTCTGCTGCTGCTGCTGCGTCGCTTTAGTCGTCTCCAACTCGGTGCGACCCCATAGACGGCAGCCCACCAGGCTCCCCTGTCCCTGGGATTCTCCAGGCAAGAACACTGGAGTGGGTTGCCATGTCCTTCTCCAATGCATGAAAGTGAAAAGTGAAAGTGAAGTCGCTCAGTCGTGTCCGACTCTTAGTGACCCCATGGGCTGCAGCCTACCAGGCTCCTCTGTCCATGGAAGTTTCCAGGCAAGAGTACTGGAGTGAGGTGCCATTGTCTTCTCCAAAATTACTGTCTATCTTCACATAAATCAGCTCAGACATGGATTCTCCCTCTCTACTGCAGCATCTGTTCGGACACTTCTCAGCAGAGAGTCAAATGGAATCCTTCCCTGAGGTCCTGCTGTGTACAGGAGCTGCTAAGCCAAGGATAACAGTATCCCAAAACTTCTACATCTGCCAACACAGCCCTAGGGAGGGCAGCTTCTTAAATGGGAAGGTCTTGGGACCAGCAAAAATCTATGCATGAAATGTAAAAATTTAAGAAGAAAATCAGTACAGCAGCAGTATTGTTAGGTAATCAGAAAGACCAATAGACCCATCTGTTACCATAGACAAATGGTTCTCTACCAGGGTTTATTTTGATCCAGAAGATATTTGACAGCTCCTGCAAATGTTTTGTACTGTTATAAGTGAAGGGGCAGTGTTCCCGGTATCTGGTGGGTAGAGAGCCAGGGATGCAGCTGACCATCCTACAATGTACTGGAGAGCTCCCACACAGAGAATCACCCAGCCCCACATGTCTATATAGTAGTTCCCCTTATCTGCAGGGGATAGGTCCTAAGACACCCAGTGGATGCCTGAAACCATAAATAGTGCATGTGTGCATGCTAAGTCACTTCAGTCATGTCCAACTCTTTGTGACCCTATGGACCTTAGCCTACCAGGCTTCTCTGTCCATGGGATTCTCCAGGCAAGATTATGGAGTAGGTTGCCATAACCTCCTCCAGGAGACCTTCCCAGTTCAGAAATCGACCCATGTCTCATGTCTCCTGCATTGGTGGGTAGGTTCTTTACCACTAAGCACCACCTGGGAAGCCCATATATACTATGTTTCTTCCTGTATGTGAGAAAGTTTAACTTACAAATTAAACAGCGAGAGAATAGCTGAATTGCCAGCATCATTACCCTTGCACTTTGAAGTCATTATTAAGTAAAACCAGTTATTTGAAAACAAGCACTGCAATACCGAGATAGTCTAATAACCAAGATGGCTAAGTGACCAATGGGTGGGGTATCCTACTCAAAGGGATGGTTCTTTATAAGGTAGCACGGAGAAGGCAATGGCACCCCACTCCAGTACTCTTGCCTGGAAACTCCCATGGACAGAGGAGCCTGGTAGGCTGCAGTCCATGGGGTCGCTGAGTCAGACACGACTGAGCGACTTCACTTTCACTTTTCACTTTCATGCATTGGAGAAGAAAATGGCAACCCACTCCAGTGTTCTTGCTTGGAGAATCCCAGGGATGGCAGAGCCCATCAGATGGGCTGCTGTCTATGGGGTCGCACAGAGTCGGACACGACTGAAGCGACTTAGCAGCAGCACAGAGTGGTTGGCATAAGATTTCATCACACTACTCAGAACAGCAAGTAACTTAAAACTTGCGAATTGCTCATTTCTAGAATTTTCCATTTTATAATTTTGGACCAGAGTCAATCCTGGATAACTGAAACCTCAAAAAGCAAAACCTCGAACAAGGAAGACTATTGTAGTAACAAGGTTGAGAAAGCCTACTCTAGTGGAAACGGTACATGCAGATTAATTTCCAGAAATAGAAAACAAACACTGAATTTCCTCTGTCCACCCACACACATATTTTCCCACAGCAAAACTCATCACTCACAAGCTTCTTATTGTGCCATTCTACTTTGAAGTTGTTCTGAATACTTAGAGAAACTGAAACTATCACACATGAAGCATTGCTTTTGAGTTTGTTTGAAACCCTTATCAGACTATATGGCTTAGACACTGATTTCTACCAATCTCTTGATTTTTCTTTAGAATTCCTTTCAATTGTTCTGACATTTCTCAAGATAATCAGTAAATCTTTCAGGCTAAAATTAAACCATGCATATAAGTACTTTTTATTCATTGATCTCCATCTCCACTGCAGAAAGTTCTGTGTGGCATGAGTTTTGTAGGGACTAGATTTGTCTAGTTCTTATTCAACTTGTTTAATAAATCAAGTGCCTGTTGTGTGCAAGACACAGTGAAAGGAGTTGTGTGTGTGGCTGAGAAGAGGTGGGCAGTTGGGAGATTAAAATAACATCACTTAGCAAGTAAAAGAAGGGAAGGTGGGTTTCTTTTGCTAAATATTCCTCATGTCCTGCTCTATAGTATCGAGCATTTGGTAGCTATTTATTGAATATATATTACATGTCATACATTGAGTCAAAGATATGGAAATAAAAGAGTACACAGCTGATCCTTAATAAGGCAGGGACCAGGGATGCTGACCCTCTGTGCAGTCGAAAATCTGCATATAATTTATAGTTGCTTCTCTGTCTATGTCAACAAAGGTCCATCTAGTCAAGGCTATGGTTTTTCCAGTGGTCATGTATGGATGTGAGAGTTGAACTATAAAGAAAGCTGAGTGCTGAAGAATTGATGCTTTTGAAATGTGGTGTTGGAGAAGACTCTTGAGAGTCCCTTGGACCTGTCTCTTATACACATCTCCATTTAAAATTGGATTCATGTCAATGTATGGCAAAACCAATACGGAATTGTAAAGTAAAATAAAGTAAAAATAAAATTAAAAAAAAAAGAAAAAAAAATATTATGGAACCAAAAAATTGATGCTTTTGAAATGTGGTGTTGGAGAAGACTCTTGAGAGTCCCTTGGACTGCAAGGAGATCCAACCAGTCCATTCTGAAGGAAATCAGTCCTGAATATTCATTGGAAGGACTGATGCTGAAGCTGAAACTCCAATCCTTTGGCCACCTCATGCGAAGAGCTGACTCATTTGAAAAGACCCTGATGCTGGGAAAGATTGAGGGCAGGAGGAGAAGGGGATAACAGAGGATGAGATGATTGGATGGCATCACCAACTCGATGGACGTGGGTTTGGGTGGACTCCGGGAGTTGGTGACAGACAGGGAGGCCTGGTGTGCTGCGGTCTGTGGGGTCACAACAAGTTGGACACGACTGAGCGACAGAACTGAACTAAACTGAACTCTGTATATTTGGTTCATCTGCACTCTCGGTTCTGCATCTGCCAACTCAATCACAAATCATGCTATGCCATAGCATTTACTATTGAAAAAAATTTAAATGTAAGTGGACCCAAACAGTTCAAACCCATGGTGTTCATTCTTCTGGAATTCATATCATAGTAGGGTGAATTAGACAAGAAAATCACCATTATTATAAAGTGTGATAAATAATGTAAAACTATATGTGATATCTTTTGACAAAACAGTTGTTCAGTCCTGACCTGAATATCATCTTCTAGAGATCATTCATAATCAAAGAAAAGGGTGAGAACAATACCCCAATCATCAAGGCTATATTTTCCAATATTAATGGATCACTTGAGGAACTTGTTAATATCTGGGATGGGGCATGAAAGTCTGTATTTGCAATAACATCCCAGGTATTATCAATGCTGTTGTTTAAAGGGTCATTTCTGAATAGTGAGTAATTAATGTAATATTAGCAGCTCTTGCTCATCAATTACATATCCATTACACTATCTTTTCTCCTCAGTCTCCTATGCCTCTAAACTCCTAGTTCCCATCTCTTTACACACACACACACACACACACACACACATGCATAAATACATACACATTGATGCACACACTTCTGCTTGTGTGATTTCCAAGTTTGGGGAGATGTCATAAGCACCTGTGTGTGGGTTATTGGTTGAATACTTTGCTGTGTTACTCAGGTGAAAGTCTGCATTAATCTTTTTACTTATTAAGTTGGTATTTCCCTGGCAGCTTAGATGGTAAAGAATCTGCCTCAGTGCAGGAGACCTGGGTTCAATCCCTGGGTTGGGAAGATTCCATGGAGAGGGGCATGGCAACCCACTCCAGTAATCTTGCCTGGAGAATTCCATTGACAAAGGAGACTGGTGGGCTGCCGTCCACGGGGTCACAGAGTCAGACACGACCGGGTGACTAACATTTTCAATACTTCACAACATTTATTAATAATCTTTATAATAAAATATTTATTTTGGTAAGTTTTCTGAGATCACTTACACGTTAAGTCAATCTACTCCTAATTAATAAGCCAAACACATGTCCCTGGCCACAGAATGAGGCAGTAGCAGATCAGAGCACAAGAAAGCCTCATTTCCTTTATCCTTGAGGACACCAAGCTGCTGTCCTTCAAATGTCTGTATTTCAGATTCATAGTGACCACTCTACCAGATGCAATGAGTCAGAGAGAAGACTGAATCAAGGATGACTAAACCAGAAAGATGGGAGGTAGTGTTCCTGAAGGAACTGTGGCAAAGGTTAGGGAGAAAATGGCATAGTTTGCTGGCCTTGGCCACTTTAGTAGAGCTTAGAGAAGAATTCCAAAGGGACCATGGTCTGCTGGTGAATAATGTGGGAGAGAACCAGAAGGAAACCATACTTTTCCTGATATTCTACTCTGCTTCAACTCTCAGGGCCCAGTCTGTACCTAAAAGAGAGATATGCTTTACATAAAAGGAAATGTAAGAAAATCTGTTTTCAACTGTAGACAGGCTGGTTCTTTCCCCATTCACTTCCCTAAAGAGGCTCCATTAAGTCAAAAGAAACTGAACTCCCAGAAGCCGTAAGTAACATGTACTTGGGGTTCTAAGGCCACTCAAGATGAGATCCCCTTTGCTTGTTGCACTCCAGCAACACTGGACTTTTCTCTGCTAATCAAAAACACTGCGCTCATTCCACTTGAGGGCTTCCCTGGTGGCTCAGAGGTAAAAGTGTCTGCCTGCAATGCGGGAGACCTGGGTTCGATCCCTGGGTGGGGAAGATCCCCTGGAGAAGGAAATGGCAACCCACTCCAGTATTCTTGCCTGGAGAATCCCATGGACAGAGGAGCCTGGTGGGCTACAGTCCACGGGGTCGCAAAGAGTCGGATGTGACTGAGCGACTTCACACACTCACATACATTCCACTTGAGCCCTTGTGAGCACACTTCCCTCTGCTCTGTCTCCAGTCTGTGTGACTGGCACCTTTTAATCCAAGTCTTCATTTAAAAATCATCCTCTAAAGTGAACCTTCTAGTATCTAAAGTATCTAACTCAACTCACCCTCCCTTGCTGCATGCCAGCCTCCATCATATGATCAAATTTTATTTTCTTCATTGTATTTATCACTAGCTTCAAGTTTCATTTTATTTAATTTCTTATTTGCTTTTTGTCTATCTCCCCCCTCCACAACTAGAAATTAAATTCCATAAGAATTAGAATCTAATCTGTCTTGTTCACTAGTGTATCTCTAGCAAAGGGCACAGCACTGGCACATAAAAGATACTTAAATATTTGTGGTATGAAATAATATCTTTCCATCTCTATAAATTTCAGTAGCTCCTGATATGTAAATGGACCGATGATGCCATCTACATATAAGATTGCAAAATAAAATAAATGATAACCACTAGACATGGATCACAGAAAATACTTCACAAATACTAGCTTTTATTATCACGATTATTTCTGCATTATTAACTCTGAGCACTAAGTACCTGACACATAATAGGTTCTCTGGATAAACCAATGAATGAGAATTGCACCGAAAAGCTCTAAATACTATGGCTGCCATAAATTCTTAGAACCACTCAATAGATGGGTGGTTCATCACGAGGCACTCATTGATGAGTGCTTTAGATATATATGTGTGTGTGTGTGTTTAAAGTCCTCCCCCTTATTGATTCCCTGGTCTATGAGTTCCCTTTCCTGTACCAGATGCAGCAATGCCAAGAGCCACCATCTCTGGAAGGTTCTTCTCCTTACCAGCATGCCATTCCAAAGTCTTACCACATAGACTGTAGCTCGCCAGACTTTTCTGTCTATATGAGATTGCCCAGGCACAAATACTGGAGGGGGTTGCCATTTCCTTCTCCAGGAGATCTACTCCAGCCAGGGAAAGCAAAAACGTTGGGGAAAGAGATGTGGTTGCCACACTGTCAGCCCTGTCTTCCCACTTCTCTTTAGGAACTGACTATTTAAGATGTTGATTTTTTTTTTTTTAATGCCACCTCCTTCCCTTGTTTCTCCACTAAAACTTCCCTATAGAGGCAGACTCCAGAATTGGGGGCAGATATTTGAATATCTGTAAGCACTGGTTACCTGGACAGAGAAAAGAAATGAACTGGGGAAAGGGAGGCAGATTAGATAAAACCAAGATAAAGCCAAATCCTTATTACTAAAATCAACTATTCTGAATTAAGAATCTCTATTGTGTTTTTCCCTCTAAGAAGAAAACAAATATAAAACATGGCAAATAAATAGTCTATTTATTACATTCTCTTAGATTTGAGAGCCAGAAGGCCTCTGAAACCTATTTAGCTTTGTTCTTACATGTCTAGCACTATTGGTTTTTCTTTTATGAATAATGAAAATCTGAAACAACACATTACCCTTCATCATGTTTGTACCACAGAAAGAACATCTATTTGAAATATAAGCCTTTGATTCTGTGATGCCCCCATAAAACACCACTTGCCAACAGCTGGATCTTTTTATTATCAAAGAAGTGTTTGAGGCATGGGGATTATTTATTCCTCCTGTCTTCCTTCCAGTCTCCCTTTGTCTTCCTCCAGCTTTTAGGTTTGCACATGTAAAGAAAAGTATACCTCCTCTTACTTTTCAAACTCATGACAAAGCTAAAATAATAGGCAAGGTCTGTAAATCTGGTACACACATACACACTGCTTTACAAAGCTAAACATGTGCTGTGCCCTGTGCTTAGTCGCTCAGTGGTGTCCAACCCTTTGTGATCCCGTGGATGGTAGCCCGCCAGGCTCCTCTGTCCATGGGGTTCTCCAGGCAAGAATAATGGAGTGGGTTGCCATGCACTCCTCCAGAAGATCTTCCCAACCCAGGCATCCAACCCAAGTCTCCTTCATTGCCAGTGGATTCTTTACCGTCGGAGCCACCAGTGCCATTATTCAGCCCAAGAAAATTCAGAATAGCACCAACTTAATGCTACATGGGCTTCCCTGGTGGCTCAGATGGCAATGAGTTGGCCTGTAGTGTGGGAGACCCAGGTTTGATCCCTGGGTTGGGAAGATCCCCTGGAAAAGGAAATAGCAACCCACTCCAGTATTCTTGCTTGAAAAATCCCATGGATGGAGGAGCCTGGCAGGCTACAGTCACGGCTACAGGCATGGCAGGCTACCATGCGGTCGCAAAGAGTCAGACACAACTGAGTGACTTCACTTTTTTTCTTTCAGTGCTACATGATATTTCATTCCATAAATCCAAGAACACACATATGTATTACATGCTGTATAATCATTCCCAAACCACTTACCCCAGAGTACTTATTTGTTATTAAGTATTGTTTTTGGTGGCTTCCCTGGTGGCTCAGACAGTCAAGAATCCAATTGCAATTCAGCAGACTGGGTTTGATCCCTGGATTGGGAAGATCCTCTGGAGGAGGGCATAGCAACCCACTCCAGTATTCTTGCCTGAAGAATCCCCATGGACAGAGGAGCCTGGTGGGCTATAGTCCATGGGGTTGCAAAGAGTTGGACACAACTGAGCGACTAAGCATGGCACACACATTGTTTTTTGCAATAGTGTTTGTTACATAGAGTGTTAATCAGGGATATACAGAGTTGTCTTGCTTTCAGATGAAAAATCCACGTATCTAAAATGGGTAATGGATGTTGCTTCTTGTGAAATGAAAAAAATACTCAATGACATGCAAAATGTATTAACTGAAAACTTAGCATTTCACAAGCACCTGGTATATGTGCTATACCAGGCTAGTATGTATATAGAAAGGAGATTTTCTGTGCCATTCAAGATCTTTCTTAGTCTCTCACGGTAAAAATAAGACAACAAAGGAAACTTGGCAACAATGACAGCACCAGTCTTATCCAGGGGCTGGTCCTGCTTTCTACCAGCTTCCTTCATCCCCTCTTCCATATGCTAACATTATACGTTGATTTTATTAACTGAAAAGCAAATGTGATAACATCAAGAGATAGGTTAAAAAATACAGAAGATATGGAATTTTCCTACCCTAAGAGAGCTACTATAGAGAAAATTATCCACTTTTAGTCTGTGTTCACATACATTCATATTTTAATCATTTGATTGGTGTATACCAAACACACTGTCAGTGGTATTATAGTCTTCAGACATTGTTTAAATGATTGCATCAAATTGCACATGGTGATACTTTAACAATTCTTCTATTAGTATTTATTTTTGAGTTCCCTCTCATATAAATTCTATAAAGGAAACAACTTCTTTTATTTGCAATAAATTTTCAGAAACTCAGTAGTCTTATTTTTGGAGTTATTTAACAATCTTTCCTCCTCCCCTACTTTATCACTTCTTCCTGCATCCTTCCAGAGTTGTGTAACCTTAAGAGAAGTAAAGGACTCTCAGAGCTGAATGTGGAAGTCATGATAGTTCTGAGCTGGGGAAATTATGGTGGCAATGACCTCGTTTTCCACTTGCTTCTGATAATGCCCTTCTTGTAATCTATGCCTTTCTCCATCAGTACCCACTAGGACACAGGCACTTCTTGCTTCAGTTTTGATGCCTCACATCTCTGTTTCTTCATTTATCTTCCTTTTTGTCAGCCCTTACTTAAAGTATCTCGCCACTCAAGATCTCATTTCAAAGATCTCCTCATGCCCAAAAGTCTTGATATTATCTGTATTGGAAAGCACACTATTTTAGAACACACACACAAGCAAACAGATCCCAAACTGCTGTTTTTCTTTTTTCTTTTTAATTTTTTGGCCTGAGTCATGTGGCATGCAGGATGTTAGTTCCCTGACCAGGGATTGAATCTGTACCCCCTGCATTGGGAGCATGAAGTCTTAACCACTAGACCGTTACAGAAATTCCTCTTTTACTTCTTAAGGAAATTATTTTATTTGAAAAGCCTTTTTATTGTGCCAGACTATTTGTACTGTCTTCTGGTAGGAACTGTTCAAACTGGAATTAAATTGTGGCCAAATACCTACTCTATGCTATTACCCACTTTTGGCAAATGAAAGTTGAAAGAATTTCCCATGGTAACCAGTCATTTCCTAGTGATATAAGATTGATATAAAACAACAACAACAAAAAAAAAAATGAAGAAAAGGGAATCATAATAAATCCTGCTATTTGCAGTATTACACTTGCTAGAGTTTAAGTTTACTTAGGGAGTTAATACTTGATCACAGAAGATTGCAAATAATTAAAAAACAACTCTCTAGTTAGAAGTTATTTATTTTACACAAGCCAAAGCAAATACTCTGTAAGTGAATAAGCCCAAGATTAGATAATGAAAGTCACATATTCTATGCAACATAAGGAAGGGATTGCTGTGAGCTGGTTCAAGTTATGCATCAGAACAAGAGGAAATATTAAGGCCATTTTGTTTTTGCATTGGACTTGGAAGAGTCAATTCAGATCAGCTCAGCAAATACATTTTGAAATACTGCATGTGAAAGGAAACATACTAAACACCATGAGAGAGAGAAAAATAAATAAGACAAGTTCTAGCTCCAATAAGCTGAAATGAATATTTTTAAAAGCATGGTCCTTACCTTTAAGAAACTTTGAAAAAACATTCTATAGATACTGCCAAGAAGACTATGATTTTTACTTTCCTCTATTCATTTCTCACTGTCAATGTACTTGAATTGCAGCAGATTTGAATTAACTGAATTAGCTACTTGGCTATAAAAGTTTTTATTTATGAATAAAAGTTATTTTAAAATTTTATTTATTTCTTAATTGAAGGATAATTGCTTTACAGAATTTTGTTGTTTTCTGTCAAACATCAATACGAATCAGCCATAGGTATATTTTTATAATTAGTTTAGGCAGCAATCATCTTGCTTATGGGGCTTCCCAAGTGGTTCAGTGGTAAAGAATCTGTCTGCCAATACAGGAGCTGCAAGAGACTTGGGTTTGATCCCTGGATGGGAAAGATCCCTTGGAATAGGAAATGGAAGCCCACTCCAGTATTCTTGTTGGGATAATCCCAATGATAGAGGAGCCACGCGGGCTACAGTCCATGGGGACGCAAAGATTCGGACAAGTCTCAGCAACTGAACACTCATGCACACAAATTGCCTACGAGATGAAAGCAGGGTTTTCAAACTTCCATGATGAGTAGTCTTTGAATCAAAGTAGAGTGCCTTGTTTCTGAATTTTAAAATATGGCAAACTAGACTTGAAAAAAAAAAAGTCTACCACAAGAGAAATATGTGAAAATATATTTCAGAAGTATTTTATTTAAAATTGCACAACTAAGCTAATAAGGGAAATAAGGAAAATCCTTAATGGTTAAACCAAACCAGAGAGTGGATAAAATCCATTAGGCCAAGTCAGCCTGTGTTGTCAGGAAGCTGATGAGATGTAGACACATATTGATAGAAAAACCCAAGATTTTGGGTTTTTACTGGTATGCAGGAAAAAGTCCTGGGCCTGAACAAGTAGTATTCACATAAATCTAAAATCCTCTGAGGCTATAGCGTAATCTTATACTCTCAATGGAAATGAGGCTACTCAACACAAAAGTGAAAGTGAAGTCACTCAGTCATGTCGGACTCTTGAGACCCCCATGGACGGTAGCTCACCAAGCTCTTCAGTCCATGGAATTTTCCAGGCAAGAATACTGGAGTGGGTTGCCATTTCCTCCAGGAGATCTTCCCGACCCAGGGATTGAACACGGGTCTCCTGCATTGCAGGCAGATGCTCTACCCTCTGAGCCACCAGGGAAACTCACAAAGGGCGTTGGCTAAGCAATTTGCCTGTCTTGGCCTTGGCTCTAGCTTGGGAGGGTTGGAGGAAGACAGGGACAAGAAAGTATCTCTGGTGGAAACAAGTTGTATCGAAATAGGAGAGGATATGCTATGGATGTCAATTGTATGAATAATATTTTATTTCTTAACTTGCACAGTGAATATGAAGGTGATTATTCTATTATTCTCATATAAATCAAAGAAAAGGAGCCATACCAAATTAAACATAGCATTGTTTTCAGATTAAAACACATTTAAAGGTATATCTTCCCCAGTGGCTCAGTGGTAAACAGCCAGTCTGCAATCAAGGAGATGCAGGTTCAATCCTTGGGTTGGGAAGATCCCATGCAGGAAGGCACGGCAACCCACTCCAGTATTTTTGCCTGGAAAATCTCAGGGACAGAGAAGCCTGGAGGGTTACCCTCTACAAGGTTGCAAAGAGTCGGACATGACTGAAGCGACCGAGCACAAAGGTACAGCTAACTAATAACAATTAAAATTAGACCTGTAGCCTCTTCAAAACTCTTAATCCTCTCACCTTCTTATATGTTTTTTAAAAAGAATATTTCAATTCAGGAAATCCTAGAAGCTTCATATTTATTGAGAGATATGATTGAGTCCACTTTCAAGAATAAATCATCTCCAGCAGGCCTCATCTAAGATTTACTAACACAGTCAACCCTCTGTATTTTCAGGTTCTGCATCTACCTGCAGTTGATTGAATCCACCGGAACTGACTGGAGAGCTGACTGCACTTTGCCATTTTATGTAAGGGACTTGAGCATCTGAGGATTTTGGTATGGGAGAGGGCCCTGGAACCATTCTTCCATGAATACTGAAGGCTGACTGCACTGTGTGGGCTCTTCGCTACAGCTCCATAACAGGCTTTCTGCCTGGTACAGCCTTGAATATACAATCCATCATGGATCTAAGTTAGAAAGCCTACAGAGATGGGTTTTTCTGGGGTTCTTTGCTGGGGCAGACTTTACTGGCAGATCCACATGTTTCCTTTAACCATTCAGTTTATCCTGACCTTGCCTATCTCTTAATTCTTAGTGCACTTCTATATCATCATTACTTGTATACTTAGTTTTATTCTGCATTTCATAGGTATATGCATTATCTCCTCAATGAGACTTGAAGAAGATATTTCTTTTGCAATCTCTGCATTATCAAACAGATTTAAAGCTGGAGAGCATGGAATCTGCTTGACACCTCTAATACTACATTTGAAGTAACTAGTCCTATGAAGTGACTTGCCTGAAATCACACAGTGTATCTCTCAGAATGTCAACAGAAAACAGATGGAAAAGAGTTTACTTATAAAGGAATTATGTGGATGCAATGTAGAGAAATCATGGATTGTAATGTAGTGTCTCAAGGCTAATAATACATGAAAAACCATTACCATTTCTAGGCTGCAAAGAATAAGGACAGGAGTTTTACCAGAAACTGGTAGAAGAGGGCTATAATGAATGCGGCTTTGAGAGGAACAAGGACCTTCAGTGAAGGGACTTACTTGTCCCAAAGCAAGCTCAGAGAGTGATGCAGAGCAATAAATGCCTCAACATCACTTTCCTATAGCCACTTGAGGTACCTCCACTAGTTAAGCCCAACTGCAAGCTCGAGAACATAGAAACCCATTAATGAATTACATACTAGTAAGCCTTCTGGAGCAAAGGGCAAGGTGGAGGATGGTAGAGAGATCTGGAAGGAAAAAGAAACACTATTTGGGACACATAGCTTTGGTTGTAATAGAGTTCTCCTAACTCTAAGTCCGCTATCAACTAGAACATAATTCTTCTCATATTACTCGAGATGCTTAAATGCATTGAGTTATGCTTAAATGCATTGAATTGAATGATAACTTCCTGACAAGAAGGAAGCACTGGGCATGTAATGTTGAATCACAGCCCAGTGAGGGTGAGTCTTCTACCATCTCCTACTGTCAGAATTGGAGTCAGAACCAAGAACTGTACTCAGAAACAGATGGGAAGCCCAGGGCCAAGTGAGTAGAATGTTCAAAACAACCAGATCCATTCAGCATCCTCTTCTGCTAAACAGTGACGCAGCCTAGCATATGGCAGGCTGGACATCGTGTGAAGTGTGGGACCATAGCCAAGGGTAGATCTGGTCTGGCTTAAAAGAGACATGTCAGTTTTCAGAATTTGAGAGTTAATGCTAGGAAGTGTCTTTCCATGTGAGAAGAGACCGGGTAGGTTGAAAAAGTTCAAGAACCATTGGTCCTTTGCACTGATCTAAGACCCATGCTCCAGTCAGAGGTGGAACCAAACTCCAGAATGATCTCAGGTGGCCTCTGCCTGCAACATCTTGGAGCGGAGCTTGGGTTCCCAGCCAGAGACTGGGATGAGTTGCAGCAATGAGAGCACCAGATCCTAGTCATTAGATCAGTGGTCAGTGACAAGGGCCCTGGGCCTTCGGCTTTGCAGAAAAGAATTCCCACAAAGATGGAAAGTGGTAAAACAAGTAAGGTGTTTATTAAGAGGAAAAAGAATACAGTGCATGTGGGTAGACACATTGGCAGACTTAGGGAGAGAGTGAGTCACTGAGTCGCAACCTTGTGATGGTTTGAATTTCTTTTATGGGGTATTTCTTCTGGGTTTCTTTTGGCCGATCTTGATTTGCCTGGTTCACAGTCCATATTTGGTGTATCTCAGGATCCACCTATGTGAGTACATGCACCTCTTAGCCAAGATGGATTTTGCCGAAAAGGCATCTGGGTAGAATATCCCTTGACTTAACTCCCCCTTTAGTCTTTAAGGAGCCGTTTCTATGCATGTGTGGTTAGGAGGTCCCTTGATTTTGGGAAAAGAAATGTGTGGTCAGGGCAGGACCCAGCCTTCTCCCTTAGTTGTCCTGCTATTCTCACCTTGGAGTTTTGATTCACAGGGAATGAATCTCCAGTCACTTTACCCTGGGTTGGGAGGCCCATCTGCCTCCTGCCTCAAGAAGACAGGAGTAGATGCACATCTCCTTGTAGATTTAAAGGCAACTCTCCTAGAAAAGAGAACCCTCCTACACTTTTGGTGGGAATGTAAGCTGGTGCAGCCACTGTGAAAAGCAATATGCAGTTTCCTCAAAAAAACTCAAAATTGAGTAGCCATATGAACCAGCAATCCAACTCTTAGGCCTAGATCCAGACAAAACTATAATTCAAAAAGACACACACAGTTCTGTGTTTGATGGCTAAATTGTAAAGGATCTGCCTGCAATGCAGGAGACACAAGAGTTGAGGGTTTGATCCCTGGGTTGGGAAGATCCCTTGGAGGTGGAAATGGCCACCCACCCCAGTATTCTTGCCTGAAAAAAATCCCATGGACAGAGGAGCCTGGCAGGCTACAGTCTATAGGATCACAAAGAGTTGGATATGACTGAGCAACTGAGCACTATGTTCACAGCAGCTGTATTAGCAATAGCTGACACATGGAAACAGCCTAAATGTCCACTGAGAGATGAATGCATAAAGAAGATGTGGTACATATATACCCTGGAATGCTACTCATCCATAAAAAGGAATGAAACTATGTCATTTGCAGCAACATGGATGCAGCTAGAGACTATCATACTAAATGGAGTAGTCAGAATGAGGAAAACAAATACCATATGCTATCACTTACCTGTGAAGCCTAAAATATGACACAAATGAATCTATGAAACAGAATCGGGGACCTAGAGAAGAGACTGGTGGTTGCCCAGGAGGAGAGAGTTTGGGAGAGGTTTGGATTGGGAGCTTGGGATTAGCAGATACAAACTGGTATATATGAAATGGATAAATAACAAAGTCTTACTGTATGGCACTGGAGGAGGAAATGGCAAGCCACTCCAGCATCCTTGCCTGGAGAATTCCATGGACAGAGGGGCCTGGTGGGCTACAGTCCATGGGGTTGCAAAGAATCAGACACAACCGAGCGACTAACACACACTATATAGCACAGATAACTGTATTTATATCATGTGATAAGCCACAATGGAAAAGAATATGAAAAAGAATAAATATTATATATATATATATGTATATGTATAACTGAGTCACTTTACTGTCAAGCAGTAATTAATACAACATTGCAATTCAACTATACTTCAATAAAAAATAAATTAAAAAATAAAGGCAACAATAATATGCATGGGCATGACAAGAACAATGGTGGGATCATTTCAGGATGATATATTAATACTAGATATCAACTACTCCTCTTTCTTTCTCTAATCTGTATGTAATAATAATGGTACCCATTTTTACTCTCTACACGTATCTTATTGGGCTATTACGACAGTCCAAGTGAAAGAACAAAATAACACTTTTTAAGCTACAGGGCTTGCTACATATAACAGTTGTTATTATTACCCATTTTGTGGGCTGTCTAATGGTCTCCATTTCTACCCCTTAGGAGGGCTATTATCCCAGAAAAACAGTTCCATTGTTGGTATCTACATTACAAAGTGAGTTTTCCCATAGCAATTGGGTAGATAAGGTGATGGAGCAAGCCTTTTCAGGGTCCCAGCTGAAATCCTGAGTCAGTTGGAAAAAGCTAATCAGTTTCCTCTTTCCCACCCCAGGAACTAGTAGCTAGAAGCAGAGTATAATAACTCTTAGCTCAATACCAAGAGGGGGTTCAGGGTGCTGTTTGATTAGACCATGAAGAAGTACTCCTTTGTTCTTGTTCTAGCTAGCAAGGCAAAAAGACAGCGAGTGACTGAAGAATCAACAGGAGAGCAGCAATCAGGCCTCTGAGAAATCCCTGGAGAAATCCCAAGAGAGGAAAAAAATCCTGGAACAGAATAATACATTAATGGAAATGGCAACCCACTCTAGTGTTCTTGCCTGGAGAATCCCAGGGACGGGGGAGCCTGGTGGGCTGCCGTCTATTGGGTCGCACAGAGTCGGACACGACTGAAGCGACTTAGCAGCAACTCCCTGATTAGCAGTTAATTGTTGCAAATGAGTTTGCCAACCTTTTCCCTGATGATTAGGAGAGTGCTGTCATCCCAAAGCTGTCAAGCTACGGCACAAATCTGTACTATACAGACCTGTGATGACTGTCTTCTGTGAGGAAGCCACAGATATTTGGGTAAGGTGACTCTGCGTACCAGGGGAGGTTGGCCAGGGAAATTTGCCCACAGTGGAGCCTGATCTGGTGCACATCAGACTAGCTGAACAGACTGAGCAGGGTTTGGAGATTAAGATACATGGGATAGAGAAAAGAAAAGAATCTCAAGTATTGTTTCATCTCACTACTAACTAACAGTTTGGAATTATCTATGGATTGGTTTTCAGAATTCAAATAGCACATTAAGGTTTCCAAACTTGAGCTCTATCAAACAATCAGACAACAAATGTAATTGCCTCTTCATTAGTAGGGGGAAAACGTCTGGACTGACTTGGGGTAGTCTTTTCAAATGGTAATAAAGGTATATGGCAGCGTAGTGTTCTAGAAGCCAATGCATAAACATGGCATCTATTTCAAGAACATCAGCTTTACCTGATATTTAAAGAAGGAAGAGATTGTTTTCATCACACACACATACAGACATATATTTTAAGGAGAAGAGGACAAAATTTGCTTCTGTTTTTAAGATAAAACATGAAGCTTCCAACACTGTCTTCTCTGTGGCAAACTACTCTAAACAACACACAGACCCACATCCCTCTGTTCAGAGGATGTGGGCCATATACAGCCATTAGAAGTGCCTGGATGGAAAGCTCTAAGGAATTCTAGTGATGGAAAGCTCTACATGGAAGCAGAGAGGAAGAAACCCCAAAGTTTTTTTATAAACTTAGAAACTGAAGACAAAAAATATATGAGTTTTATTTTTTGGCAAACAATATTTACTATGTGCCTGATGGTAGCCTAGGCAATATCCTAAAGTCCTCCAGTTTATAACTAAACTAGATCAAGGGCTCCTAAAGTGGACGTAATATCTTATTGTTCCCTCTCTTCTTCCTGTCACTTACCCTCCCCACATCTTCCACCCCAGCTTCCAGCTGAAAACACATTCACTCATCAACTATCTGAACCATTTGTTATTCCAACAGTGACACTAAGTCATTCATCACTCTCTGTTAGAATTTGACCCCCAAATATTTTGTCATTTCCTACGATACACAACAAAATGATGAACCATTACATCCTGAAATGTTACACTGTTCATCATAAAAGTCGCCTTGTGTGTGGAAAGCAGAAAAGTCAGGGAGGGGCCAAGACTGAACTGCGGGCAGCAGAGAGTTCTGGGTTCTGCCACCTTGGGGCAGTGACTAGGGCATGATTAATGGACAGTGGATGTTACTTTATGTCATTATTAGTTCCCTCTTCTCCTGTATTTGGAGAAGACTCTTGAGAGTCCCTTGGACAGCACACAGATCAAACCAGTCAATCCAAAAAAGATAGGACACTGAAAGATGAACTCCCCAGGTCAGTAGGTACCAAATACGCTACTGGAGATGAGTAGAGAAATAACTCTAGAAAGAATGAAGAGACAGAGCCAAAGCAAAAACAAGACCCAGCTATGGATGTGACTGGTGATAGAAGCAAGGTCCAATGCTGTAAAGAGCAATATTGCATAGGAACCTGGAATGTCAGGTCTATGAATCAAAGCAAATTGGAGGTGGTCAAAAAGGAGATGGCAAGAGTGAACATCGACATTTTAGGAATCAGCAAACTAAAATGGACTGGTATGGGTGAATTTAACTCAGATGACCATTATGTCTACTACTGTGGGCAAGAATCCCTTAGAAGAAATGGAGTATCCATCATAGTCAAGAAAAGAGTCTGAAATACAGTACTTTGGTGCAATCTCAAAAACGACAAAATGATCTCTGTTCATTTCCAAGGGAAACCATTCAATATCACGGTAATCCAAGACTATGCCCCAACCAGTAATGCTGAAGAAGCTGAACGGTTCTATGAAGACTTACAAGACCTTTTACAACTAACACCCCAAAAAGATGTCCTTTTCATTATAGGGGACTGGAATGCAAAAGTAGCAAGTCAAGAAACACCTGGAGTAACAGGCAAATTTGGCCTTGGAGCACAGAATGAAGCAGGGCAAAGGCTAAGAGAGTTTTGCCAAGAGAATGCACTGGTCATAGCAAACACCCTCTTCCAACAACACAAGAGAAGACTTTACACATGACATCACCAGATGGTCAACACCGAAATCAGATTGATTATATTCTTTGGAGCCAAAGATAGAGAAGCTCTATATAGTCAATAAGAACAAGACTGGGAGCTGACTATGGGTCAGATCATGAACTCCTTATTGCCAAATTCAAACTTAAACTGAAGAAAGTAGGAAAAACCACTAGACCATTCAGATATGACCTAAATCAGATCCTTTATGATTATACAGTAGAAGTGAGAAATAGACTTAAGGGACTAGATCTGATAGACAGAGTGCCTGATGAACTGTGGATAGAGGTTCATGACATTGTACAGGAGACAGGGATCAAGACAGGAATCCTTTGATGGATGATCAACACAGGGATCATCCATCCCCATGGAAAAGAAATGCAAAAATGCAAAATGGTTGTCTGGGGAAGCCTTACAAATAGCTGAGAAAAGAAGAGAAGTGAAAAGCAAAGGAGAAAAGGAAAGATATAAGCATCTGAATGCAGAGTTCAAAAGAATAGCCAGAAGAGATAAGAAAGCCTTCCTCAGTGATCAGTGAAAAGAAATAGAGGAAAACAATAGAAAGAGAAGACAAATTAGAGATACCAAGGGAATATTTCCTGCAAAGATGGGCTCAATAAAGGACAGAAATGGTACGGACCAAACAGAAGCAGATGATATTAAGAAGAGGTGGCAAGAATACACAGAAGAACTGTACAGAAAATATCTTCATGACCCAGATAATCATGATGGTGTGATCAATCACCTAGAGCCAGACATCCTGGAATGTGAAGTCAAGTGGGCCTTCGGAAGCATCACTACAAACAAAGCTAGTGGAGGTGATGGAATTCCAGTGGAGCTATTTCAAATCCTAAAAGATGATGCTATAAAAGTACTACACTCCACCACGGGTGTATACGAGCTCCCAATCCTGAATCCGCCTCCCACATCCCACCCCATATCCTCTCTCTGGATCATCCCCGTGCACCAGCCCCAAGCGCCAAGCATCTACACCCGTGGTGGATTCATGTCAATGTATGGCAAAACCAATATGGTATTGTAAAGTAAAATAAAGTAAAAATAAAATTAAAAAAAAAAAAGTGCTACACTCAATATGCCAGCAAATTTGGAAAACTCAGCAGTGGCCACAGGACTGGAAAAGGTCAGTTTTCATTCCAATCCCAAAGAAAGGCAATGCTAAAGAATGCTCAAACTACTGCACAATTGCACTCGTCTCACACGCTAGTAAAGTAATGCTCAAAATTCTCCAAGCCAGGCTTTAGCAATACGTGAACCATGAACTTCCTGATGTTCAAGCTGGTTTTAGAAAAGGTGTAGGAATGAGAGATCAAATTGCCAACACCTGCTGGATCATTGAAAAAGTAAGAGATTCTGAAAAACATCTATTTCTGCTTTATTGACTATGCCAAAACCTTTGACTATGTGGATCACAAGAAACTGTGGAAAATTCTGAAAGAGATGGGAATAACAGACCACCTGATCTGCCTCTTGAGAAATCTGTATGCAGGTCAGGAAGCAATAGTTAGAACTGGACATGGAACAAGAGACTGGTTCCAAATAGGAAAAGGATTACGTCAAGGGTATATATTGTCACTCTGCTTATTTAACTTACATGCAGAATACATCATGAGAAACACTGGGCTGGATGAAGCTGGAATCAAGACTGTCAGGAAAAATATCACTAACCTCAGATATGCAGATAACACCTCCATAATGGCACAAAGCAAAGAAGAACTAAAGGCTCCTTGATGATAGTGAAAAGGGAGAGTGAAAAAGTTGGCTTAAAGCTCAACATTCAGAAAACTAAGATCATGGCATCCAGTCCCATGACTTCATGGCAAATAGATGGGGAAATAGTGGAAACAGTGTCAGACTTTATTTTTCTGGGCTCCAAAATCACTGCAGATGGTGACTACAACCATGAAATTAAAAGATGCTTATTCCTTGGAAGGAAAGTTATGACCAACCTAGATAGCATATTCAAAAGCAGAGACATTACCTTGCCAACAAAGGTCTGTCTCGTCAAGACTATCATTTTTCCAGTAGTCATGTATGGATGTGAGAGTTGGATTATAAAGAAAGCTGAGCACAGAAGAATTGATGCTTTTGAACTGTGGTGTTGGAGAGGACTCTTGAGAGTCCCTTGGACAGCAAGGAGATCCAACCAGTCCATCCTAAAGAGATCAATTCTGAGTGTTCATTGGAAGGATTGATGTTGAAGCTGAAACTCCAATACTTTGGCCACCTGATGCGAAGAGCTGACTCATTTGAAAAGACTCTGATGCTGGGAAAGGTTGAAGGCAGGAGGAGAAGGGGATGATAGAGGATGAGATGGTTGGATGGCATCACTGACTCAATGGACAGGGGTTTGAATAAACTCCAGGAGGTGGTGATGGACAGGGATGCCCAGAGTGCTATGGTCCATGGGGTTGCAAAGATTCAGACACGACTGAGTGACTGAACTGAACTGAAATGTTTCTCATCCTCAGAAGCATCCAACTTCAGATGCCACATGAAACAAGATTATGATAATTACATTTTTTTTTAAGCAAAAGCAAAGGGTAACAAGATGCAAAGGAATTAAGTGTGCCTACCTACCAAACTCCTTCTCCTGCTAGTTGCAAGTGGGTTATATCTCTCAGGCTGGATTTCTGCCAAAACTGCCAGGCTTAGCAATCCAGTTCCTCCTGCTCTTCTGTGGCAAGTGACCCTACCAATGCTCTGTAATTTATCTTTGCACAGCAGGATAATCATAGACAATAGGCCAGGCTATGGAACATTATTTCTGCATTTTTACTCTTTCCCCCACCCCTTAATTTTGCCACATCACCTCTGTATTATCTGCAAGCTATTAGCTGTTTTCAGTGTACTCTTTCAAGCAGCTTCTCTCTACAATCATGTGGTCAGTTAACTCCATTATGTAAAATTACAAGTAATCACATGCAACCATTCATTAAGCTCATAAGTTAGGACACCTCTCCCTGCTGCATTCTATATTTTTTCGGTTGAATCCTCCTCTCCAAATAGAATCCTGATCCCCTTCTGCTCTCCCAAAGTGAACAGAAGACCCTGCCAGTAACAATATCTGAACTCTGGAGTCCTGAGGAAGCTATTTTTAGGTATTATTAAAGATGGGGGAAAATATGCTTAATATCAACCCCAAACAGTATTTATAAATTCTCTGCTTATATTTCTGTTGTGCGTCTTTCATAAAATTTCATCAGATTCACATTTCTCAACACTTGATACCTTTTTAATTGGGTTCTGGACCATATCTCTCCAATTGAAATACAAAGAATATGAGGGTAGGGAGGGTCCACTATTAAAAGAATTATATTTCTTTTAATAGTCTACAGAGTATTATAGTGTTGGATATTTAACAGATCTTAAAAAAAAATACTAGTTGGCAGAAAAAAGATGAATGCAAAGCTTAAATATATGCACATTCTAATTTCAGCTGACTTTAAGAAAAATTCAGACTCAAGTCCACTCAGGTGTCATGATCAGTGAGATCTCATATCCTATTTACCCATTAAAAAACTAAGTTGGATGTAATCACGTTATTTTCTTCACATATTTACCATAAGTCTCAGTATCACTCACAAAATGATAAACAACCTCAGTTCACTTCAGTTCAGTCGCTCAGTCGTGTCCAACTCTTTGCGACCCCATGAATCGCAGCACGCCAGGCCTCCCTGTCCATCACCAACTCCTGGAGTTCATTCAGACTCATGTCCATCGAGTCCGTGATGCCATTCAGCCATCTCATCCTCTGTTGTCCCCTTCTCCTCCTGCCCCCAATCCCTCCCAGCATCAGAGTCTTTTCCAGTGAGTCAACTCTTCTCATGAGGTGGCCAAAGTACTGGAGTTTCAGCTTTAGCATCATTCCTTCCAAAGAAATCCCAGGGCTGATCTCCTTCAGAATGGACTGGTTGGATCTCCTTGCAGTCCAAGGGACTCTCAAGAGTCTTCTCCAACACCACAGTTCAAAAGCATCAATTAATTCTTCAGTGCTCAGCTTTCTTCACAGTCCAACTCTCACATCCATACATGACCACAGGAAAAACCATAGCCTTGACTAGACGGACCTTTGTTGGCAAAGTAATGTCTCTGCTTTTCAATATGCTGTCTAGGTTGGACATAACTTTTCTTCCAAAGAGTAAGCGTCTTTTAATTTCATGGCTGCAGCGACCATCTGCAGTGATTTTGGAAGTAGGTTCTTCCAAATATACATATTTTCTAATGCATATAAAAAGCTATCAACTTTGCTTTTAAGAGTTACTTATATATGTATTTTTAACATGCTTATTGTAATTGTATCCATATTTGAGTCTTTATAGATAATAGAAAGCATATATTACTATAAAGGCTTTTAGAATTCTACACTCTTGATAATTATTCATAATGTATATTCAGTGTGGTCCACAGCCAAATTAATCAGCTTGTTCTTTCTTATAAATAAATCCGTTATTCCTCACTATTCTTTCACATGCACACTTCCCATTTTATCAGTTTCAGAAGTGACCTTAAGTTATAACTTAAATGTCCTTGGAGGACATTGTGTGTAAGAGTGTGGACTTGCCAGCAACATGAACCATGGTTGAACCTTCACTCTGCCTTTTCACTAAATTCTGCAGTCTTGGGAAATTTATCACCTATTGTCTTTGGTGATTTGGGTAGAAAGAGTTTCACTCTTTCTCTTCCCTTTCACAGTCAAAATTGATTTGGCTAATATTGGCGTTTCATACTTCCATATGAATTCCAGAATATATTAGTTGGATCTATTGAAAAAACTTATTGAGATTTTGATTGGGATGGCATTAATTGGTTAGACAATTAGGGAAGAATTGTAATTTTTATTATTTTGAACTCTGCCCACCTTCCAACATTATTCTTCTCTTTGTTTACTCAATGAGGCGTTATAAGTTGTTCATGAAGTGTCTATGTCCCTTTTGTTAGACTCATTTTCAGGCATCTTATAGTATGGTTTGCCACAAAAGTAGCAGTTTTCTTTCTTTCATACCAATATGCGTTTTCATCAATTATTTCTTAATTTAATCAATTCTTAACTTAATCAATTCTTTCTTCATAATAGCTAGTCTTCCAACATAGTCCTAGTTGGCAATAAGGATAGTTGGCATCTTTGCCTTGTTTCTAAATTTAAAGAGAAATAGTCACTTTTATTGTTCAATAGAATGCTAAATTTATATATTTGGTAGATGCACTTTATCAGAGTAAGGAATCTCTTTTCTATTCTTAGTTTGCTAAAAAATGTGTTTTCAAAAAATTATGAATTGGTGTTGAATTTTATCAAACACCTTCTCTATATTTCTGAGATGGTCATTTTTTTTTCTTTTTTAATCTCTTGATGTGGTAAATAACATTTCAGTTAGTCAGTTCAGTTGCTCAGTCATGTCTGACTCTTTGTGACCCCATGAATCATAGCACGCCAGGCCTCCCTAACATTTAGATTTTCTAATTTCAAAATATCCTTGCATTCTTGGCATAAGTCCTATTTGACTTTGACTTAGGTTCTGCTCCAGAACAATTTATATGAAATAGGAGTTACATGTTCTTTGATGGCTTGGAAGATTATTCTTGGAATATGTTCTGGTCCAAATTCATGGGGTTGCAAAGAGTCAGACACGATTGAGTGACTGAACTGAACTGAACTGAACTGAAATGTTACATGTGTCAGTTAGGATAGATTTTTTTAAGCTTTTTTATGCTTAATCATATAGGCTTTTTAGTTTTCTATTTCTGATTAAATTATATTTAGTAAGTTCTATTTTCTAAAACATTAACTTTTTCAAGTGTATTGGCATAAAGTGGATGTCTCTTAAAATTCTACTGCACCAATAGTTATGACTTCATTTCTAGCATTATTTATTTTTATATTCTATATTTTATTCAATAAATTTTTCTAGAGGTTAGTCTATTTCATTAGAAGAAATAGATTTTTATTACTATATTACTGTCTTTATATTTTCTGATTGTATTTAATCTATTTGTCTCTTATTACTTTTTCCTCCTTTATTTCAGCTTAATTTCTTTTTTACATATTTTTTGCATTTTAAATAACTTGGTATATACAAATTTGATATTTAATCTTAGTATTTGTTGCAATCTACCTATGTGCTTAATATGGAGCCAACATTCAAACATATCCCAAATGTGCTTAAAAAATGAGTACTCTTTAATTTGGAGAGAACACAATTTTATGTACCTATTATATCAAGCTTGTTTATTTTCTTGTCAAATCACACATAATTTTACCATTTTTTTAACTGTGTGATCTAGCACACAATATGAAAATTATGCTAAAAATATTCCTCAGCTAAAACTGTAGATTTTTTTTATCAAAGTGCAATAAACTTTATTATATATATATATATATATATATACACACACACACACACATTATCATTTATTTATTTAGCTGTGCTGGGTCTTTGTCTTGGCATGAGAACTCAGTTGTGGCATGTGGGATCTAGTTCCCTGACCAAGGATCTAACCCTAGTCCCCTGCTTTGTGCATCTTAGCCTCTGGACCACCAGGGCAGTCCCAATTTTCTTGTCAAATTATGCATAATTTTACCATTTTATTAATTACCATTTTATTGTGGTCTAGCACACAATATGAGAATTATGCTAAAAGTGAAAGTGTTAGTCATTCAGTCATATCTGACTCTGCAACACCATGGACTGTAGCCTGCCAGGCTCCTCTGTCCATGGAATTCCCCAGGCAAGAATATTAGAGTGGGTATCCACTCCCTTCTCCAGGGGATCTTTCCGACCCAGGGATCGAACCCAGGTATCCTTCATTGCAGGCGGATTCTTAACAGCCTGAGACATCAGGAAAGCCCATGCTAAAAATTCCCTTCAACTAATATTGTGAATTTTGTTATCAAAGTGCAATAAACTTTTACTTTGTATATTTTGAGGCCATTTTGTGAGGTATATGCAGTTTTAGGGCTAATCAAGCTTCTTGGTGAACTGTTCTTTTAATCATTGTATAGTAACTGTCTTCCTTTCATAACAATGCTTTCTGCCTTACAGTCTGATTTGTGTGATATTATCATAGCTAAATCAACTCCTTTTATTCATATTTACCTCATATACATTTTCCACCCTTTTGCTTTCAAATTTTCTGAAGAGGTGGCAAGAATACACGGAAGAACTGTACAAAAGATCTTCACAGATAATCATGATGATGTGATCACTAATCTAGAGCCAGACATCTTGGAATGTGAAGTCAAGTGGGCCTTAGAAAGCATTACTATGAACAAAGCTAGTGGAGGTGATGGAATTCCAGTTGAGCTGTTTCAAATCCTGAAAGATGATGCTGTGAAAGTGCTACACTCAATCTGCCAGCAAATTTGGAAAACTCAGCAGTGGCCACAGGACTGGAAAAGGTCAGTTTTCATTCCAATTCCAAAGAAAGGCAATGCAAAAGAATGCTCCAATTACCNGTTTCAAATCCTGAAAGATAATGCTGTGAAAGTGCTACACTCAATATGCCAGCAAATTTGGAAAACTCAGCAGTGGCCACAGGACTGGAAAAGGTCAGTTTTCATTCCAGTTCCAAAGAAAGGCAATGCAAAAGAATACTCCAACTACCACACAATTGTACTCATCTCACATGCTAGTAAAGTAATGCTCAAAATCCTCCAAGCCAGGCTTCAGCAATACGTGAACTGTGAACTCCCTGATGTTCAAGCTGGCTTTAGAAAAGGCAGAGGAACCAGAGATCAAATTGCCAACATCTACTGGATCATGGAAAAAGCAAGAGAGTTCCAGAAAAACATCTATTTCTGCTTTGTTGACTATGCCAAAGCCTTTGACTATGTGGATCACAATCAGTTCAGTTCAGTTCAGTTCAGTCGCTCAGTCATGTCCGACTCTGAGACCCCATGAATCGCAGCACGCCAGGCCTCCCTGTTCATCACCATTTCTCGAAGTTCAGTCAGACTCATGTCTATCGAGTCCGTGATGCCATCGAGCCATCTCATCCTCTGTCATCACTTCTCCTCCTACCCCCAATCCCTCCCAGCATCAGAGTCTTTTCCAATGAGTCAACTCTTCTCATGAGGTGGCCAAAGTACTGGAGTTTCAGCTTTAGCATCATTCCTTCCTTACTGTGGAAAATTCTGAAAAAGATGGGAATACCAGACCACCTAACCTGCCTCTTGAGAAATCTGTATGCAGGTCAGGAAGCAACAGATAGAAATGGACATGGAACAACAGACTGGTTCCAAATAGGAAAAGGAGTCCGTCAAGGCTGTATATTGTCACCCTGCTTATGTAACTTATATACAGAGTACATCATGAGAAACGCTGGACTGGAAAAAACACAAGCTGGAATCAAGATTGCCAGGAGAAATATCAATAACCTCAGATATGCAGATGACACCACCCTTATGGCAGAAAGTGAAGAGGAACTAAAAAGCCTCTTGATGAAAATAAAAGAGGAGAGCGAAAAAGTTGGCTTAAAGCTCAACATTCAGAAAACGAAGATCATGGCATCTAGTCCCATCACTTCATGGGAAATAGATGGGGAAACAGCGGAAACAGTGTCAGACTTTATTTTTGGGAGCTCCAAAATCACTGCAGATGGTGACTGCAGCCATGAAATTAGAAGACGCTTACTCCTTGGAAGAGAAGTTATGTCCAACCTAGATAGCATATTCAAAAGCAGACATTACTTTGCTGACTAAGGTCCGTCTAGTCAAGGCTATGGTTTTTCCAGTGGTCATGTATGGATGTGAGAGTTGGACTGTGAAGAAGGCTGAGCACCGAAGAATTGATGCTTTTGAACTGTGTGTTGGAGAAGACTCTTGAGAGTCCCTTGGACTGCAAGGAGATACAACCAGTCCATTCTGAAGGAGATCAACCCTGGGATTTCTTTAAAGGAATGATGTTAAAGCTGAAACTCCAGTACTTTGGCCACCTCATGAGAAGAGTTGACTCATTGGAAAAGACTCTGATGCTGGGAGGGATTGTGGGCAGGAGGAGAAGGAGACGACCGAGGATGAGATGGCTGGATGGCATCACGGACTCGATGGACATGAGTCTGAATGAGCTCCGAGAGATGGTATTGAACAGGGAGGCCTGGTGTGCTGCAATTCATGGGGTCGCAAAGAGTCGGACACGACTGACCGACTGAACTGAACTGAACTGTATCATCTTCACTATCATTTTTCTGAATGTTTATCTGGAAGGTTTCCTTTCTCCACTTCACTTAGTTGTTTCTCTGGGGTTTTATTTTGTCCCTTCATATGAGAGACATAATCCTCTGCCCTTTCATTTTGATTAACTTTCTGTGATTGTAGTTTTCTTTCTGGTGGCTGAGGGATCGTAGTTCTTCTTGCTTCTTCTGTCTAACCTCTGGTGGATGAGGCTAAGAGGCTTGTGCAAGTTTTCTGATGGAAGAGACTGTCTGTGGGAAAAGCTGAGTCTTGCTCTGTTGGGCAGGGCTGTGCTCAGTTACACTTTAATCTGATTATCTGGTGATGGGTGGGGCTGCACTCCTTCCCTATTAGTTGTTTGTCTTGAAGTGACCCAGCCCTGGGGTTTGTGGGCTCTATGGTAGGGTTAATGGTGACTACCAAGTAGGCTCAGGCTAAGGGGCACCTCCCATGACTGCTGCGGCTAGCACCCTTGTCCCCACAGCAAGTGACTGCTGACCCACACCTCCACAGGAGGTCTGGCTTAGTCTCCTGTGAGGTCACTGCTCCTTTTTCCTGGGTACTGGTACAAAATTTTGTTTGTGGCCTCTAAGAGTGGATTGTGTTTCCTCCAATCCTATGGAAGTCCTATAATCAAATTCTGCTGGACTTCAAAGTCAGATTCCCTGGGATTTCTAGTCCTTTTGCCAAATCCCTGGGCTGGGAAGGTTAATGTGGGGCTCAGAACCTCCACAACAGTGGGAGAACTTCTTTGGTATTATTGTTCTCCAATTCGTGGGTCACTCACCCGGTGGTTATGGGATTTGATTTATCATGATTGTGCTCCTCCTACCATCTCATTGTAGCTTCCCCAATGTCTTTGGACATGGGGTATCTTGTTTTTGGTGGGCTCCAGAATCCTCCTGTTGGTGGTTGTTCAACAACCAGTTGTGATTTTGGTGTTCTTGATGAAGAAAATGAACACATGTCCTTCTACTCCACCATCTTGAACCAATGAAACTCATTCGATTTTATTACTAAATAATATTCCATCTTATACTTTTATTTACCAGTTCATTAGTTGTTGGTCATTTGTTTTATTTTCATTTTGAGGTAATAAGGATAATTCTGTGTTGAACATTCACTTATAAATTTCATGTTCTCATTTCTCTTGAATAAATACCTAAGATGGAATTGCTGTGTCATATGGATGTGGTAATGTTACATTTAACCTTTTGAGGAACTGTAAAACTGTTTTTCAAAATGGTTGCTCTACACTACATTCTTACCAGAGTATACTAGACTGCTGATTTCTTCACATACTGGCCAACATTTGTTGTGATCTAACTATCTAATTATAACTACTTTATTGATGTGTAGTACTGACTCATTGTGAGTTTGATTTGTATTTCCTTGATGGTTAATCATATTGAGTATCTTTTCAATATCATTTACTTACTGGACATTTTCAGTATCATTTACTTATTGGACATTTATATGTCTTTTTTTGAGAAATATCTCTTTAAATCCTTGCCCATATTTTAATTGGATAACTTGTCTTAGAATTGGTTTCTTATATCAGAAATCTTGCTAATATTAATCACCTTTCCTTTCTTGGACTATAC
>SJYT01050673.1:123401-166531 GCA_006410635.1 Cephalophus harveyi | reverse complement strand
GGGTAATATCTCTAATTTAATATTTACTTTTCTTTACTAATATTTAACATTAAAATTATAAATATAAAAGCTTAATAGTGAGACTGTAATTATTTCTAAGCTGTAAGTGTCAAATTTTAATATCAGGGATTTGCTAATATTTTAAAATTAATTTGATAGATTCCAATTTTTTTCAATGTGTGACATTATTAAAAAATTTTTTGTTTGATTAAGTTTTCTGTTGAAACAATCTATACAAAGAATTTTCTTTAGCAATAATTGAAATATTCAGTAAACTATAATTAGGGAGACCTGAGGTGAATCTGAGACAATGAAGAAGTCTACTAGACCCTGGGAAAATGAATGAAGAAGTCTACTAGACCCTGGGAAAATGAAGTACAAATGGCTACAATCACTTTTTAACTTCAGCCCTGGAAGCCACCTGGGTCAGCAGCTCTAAAAGGTGAAAGCATAACTTTGGAGATTTGTAAAGGGAGAGGAACTGCAGTGAAAACCCCCACCACCTTCCAATCAATATTCAGAAGAGTGATAATAAGGATGGCAGTGTTCTAAAGAGAAAAGCCTGTGGGGAGATGGAGGGTGGGGTGGGCAACCATATAAAGGATGCATTTTTAACCAAGGGAAATATTTCTAAAAATTCATAGATTTTAATTTATGAAAGACTACTCTAACCCATATTTGGCATTTATTTCTCTTTCCCTCAACCTGGCTAATGCCAATTGCGCTACCAATTAGATCATAAATAGTGGATTTCTTTGAGTGCTGTGTGAGGTAAAATTTTCAGTCCCATTAATGTTGTGTTCTCCAAATATAGAAGAGGGGCTCTCTGTACAATAGTAATTATAAACTTTGTAAACCAAATTATAATGATCCTCTTGGATATTTATGTCATTTTAATGTAACTGTAGGGCTTTAGTCTTCAGTGACCAAAAAGAAATAAAAACAATTATCTTCCCACTAAAGGTAATATATATATATATATATATATAATTATATATACTACTATATAAAATCTATATAAAAGTATATATATACATAGATATTTTGTAAAATATGTATATGTTAAGTGTATATATATATATACTTTTGTAAACTATATATATACTTTTATAAAATATATATATTAAAAATATATGAGTACTTAAGTGAAAACTTTAATGTGCAAACTAATCATGTGAGTTTCTCTTAAAATGCAGATTATGCAACAAGGTCTGAGACTCTGCTTTTTTAACAAGGTTCCCCATTGATACTGCTATTGCTGCTCAACACTTTGAATACTGAGGCTTTATAGAAGGTAATATTAATCAAATTATACTAACAGAATTATCTGAAGAACCATTTGTAAAAGTACATAACTAACCTCATCTTTCCTCCATTCTTCACTTGTCTAGATACAGCTGAAGACCTCTTAATAATGTCAGAGATGGGGACCTCGTCACATATATTTTGAAAAAAAAAAATCAAAATAAGTGAAAATATCTGCATGATTCAAATATGACACATCTTCACTAGGGATAGAACCATTGCTTAGAAATCAGTCATACAAAAAATCCTCAGATCCTAGATGTGAAACTGTAATTAACCGAGTTCAAAATGAATTTGCCTAATTTGGGATGACTATAGACATTGCTTTGCCAACAAAGGTCTTTCTAGTCAAGGCTATGGTTTTTCCAGTGGTCATGTATGGATGTGAGAGTTGGACTGTGAAGAAAACTGAGCGCCGAAGAATTGATGCTTTTGAACTGTGGTGTTGGAGAAGACTCTTGAGAGTCCCTTGGACTGCAAGGAGATCCAACCAGTCCATTCTAAAGATCAGCCCTGGGTGTTCTTTGGAAGGAATGTTGCTAAAGCTGAAACTCCAATACTTTGGCCACCTCATGCGAAGAATTGGCTCATTGGAAAAGACTCTGATGCTGGGAGGGATTGGGGGTAGGAGGAGAAGTGATGACAGAGGATGAGATGGCTGGATGGCATCACGGACTCGATAGACGTGAGTCTGAGTGAACTCCAGGAGTTGGTGATGGGCAGGGAGGCCTGGCGTGCTGTGATCATGGGGTCACAAAGAGTCGGACACAACTGAGTGACTGAACTGAACTGAACTGATAGAGTGAGTAATTCTGATTTTGTTAGAATGATAAATTGAAAATAAGCTCCCTGGAAAATAGAAAAAAAAAAAAAAACACACACACACAAGAATTATGGAGATAAATGCTAAACTGAAATAAACCCAAGAAATGCATGTGTTCCACTAATATGCCATCATTCATATGATTCTAATTGTAACCACTGAGGGTGTGTTAATGATTTTAGCTTCATATACATTACAATGGCATTCAATGACAAATTAGATTATCTACTTATAACTTTATTTAGGAAGAAACATATTCCCATTAGGAACAACCTCTTATTTTTCTCATCAGAGTAACAATGCAGTTCCTAGGAGAAGTTACTTGGTCAACGCCAGCAGTCTGCATCTATTTCCTACTATCCAGGGATTCTGAGATTCAAACATCTGTGAAATTTCCAATGGCTTCTTCATGCCAGTGGAAAGTAAAAAATTTCTTGCTTTGATGGTGTTTCCAGATGTTCTTAATGTTGCACATATGGCAAGGGCCATTCTTTCCTAATAAGCTGAGGTTTTCAAAGAATCACACTAGGCAACTGAAATGCGACAGACCCTGAAACCTATCCATAGATTAGCTTTATCTGAAAAGCATTTATATTCCTGACAACCAATATAATTATCCCAAAACCGATATGCAAGCTTTTACACAGTCATAATGATAGAACAATTTGTAAAATACCCTTGGTTTCTGGCACAGAAAAGCAGCTTAATTACTGAAGAGAAACTTGAGTTTGCTAAAATTTCCTTTTGAAATTGTATGTTGTTCTGTTGTTATAGACTTTGAGGATTAGCTATTGGGAGATGCTTCTGGGGCATATAGCCGGTAAAGTGAAATTGCCTTTAGTTTGTTACTTTCTTTTTCATGTGCCCTTATCCACATCCTCAACTGTTTTACCCAGTTAATTGTTTTTACATTTTAATAAAAATGTAATATGATACAAATTTAATTAAAAAAAAAACAGTCTAACCTTTTCCAATTCTATAGCAAATTGATTGAAAAGGCTGTTATCTTTACTTGAGCTATGAAATGGCTTCCTAAACTTATTAGAGCAGTGTTTTTTAAAATATGGTTTTAGGAGCAGCAGTGGAAAAATCACTTGGAAACTTGCTAAAAATTCAAATTCTCTGGCACTCCTACAGGTCTATGGAATGAGAAACTCAGGCAGGACCCAATATACCCTGTATTTTAACATGACTTACAGGTGATTCTGATGCATAGTAATGTTTGAGAACCACTGTGTTGGACTTGAGTGCCAAAACAGAACAGTCATCGCGAGAGAGTAAGGGAGAAGTCATCTACAACAAAGAGCACCAAAAATGCCTTCACAGTAAATATGGACTATAAACCACTTCCAAAAAGCATCTTACAAGTTCAGGGTGATTTTGTTGACATAAAGGGTTGCTGCAGCTGCTAAGTTGCTTCAGTCATGGCCAACTCTGTGCGACCCTATAGACTGCAGCCCACCAGGCTCCCCTGTCCCTGGGATTCTCCAGGCAAGAACACTGGAGTGGGTTGCCATTTCCTTCTCCAATGCATGAAAGTGAAAAGTGAAAGTGAAGTCACTGTTATGTCCAACTTTTAGTGACCCCATGGACTGCAGCCTACCAGGCTCCTCTGTCCATGGGATTCTCCAGGCAAGACTACTGGAGAATGGAGTGCCATAGCCTTCTCCAGAAATAAAGGATATCAAAGTGGAAAGGAACATCAAGTTCTCAATAGGAATGCATTGTCTACTTGGGGCATGTGAAGAAAGTCTGAGTGGTTAACTAATAGAGCTACTTAGTAGGAAGCAACTTAGTAGGAGAAGATGGAGAGCCATTTGCCTCACTTTGTGAGAGGATGTTTATGGATTTTATCTTTTCAGCATAAAGAAGCCTTCAAGAGTTATCAACCAGAGGAGTGACATCAACACATTTGCTTTGTAGGAACATAAATTTGGCACCAGTGTAGTGGATTGAGTTATGCAGAGAGTGAGAAAGAGGCCAGTTATTCAGTTGTTTTGATTTCAAGCTGAGAAATGATGAGGTTTTAAATTACAATTATGGTAATAGGCACTGATTTTAATGGATTTTCAAGGTAACATTGTGCCTAATTAAGGTACTAGAGTGAAGGTCCCCTCCTAGTTAAGGTGTAGAAATTAGCTAATTATAACTACATCATCTTAACAATCAGAAAAAAGAAAAAACAGATAAACAAAGATCACTCTTTTCTTAAAAATCCTCAAAGAGTTGTGGACATAGATAAGTTTAAATTAACTAATTCAAAAGAAAGACAATTCTATATAGGTGAACAAATAATAGACATACTTTACATTTAAAAATCAGTTGAAAGTGAAAGGATGAACAAAAACATATGTAAAGAATTATTAACTTAAAAGGTTGCTGCTGCTGCTGCTAAGTCACTTCAGTCGTGTCCGACTCTGTGCGACCCCATAGACAGCAGCCCACCAGGCTCCACCATCCCTGGGATTCTCCAGGGAAGAACACTGGAGTGGGGTGCCATTTCCTTCTCCAATGCATGAAAGTGAAAAGTGAAAGTGAAGTGGCTCAGTCATGTCTGACTCAGCGACCCCATGGACTGCAGCCTACCAGGTTCCTCCGTCCATGGGATTCTCCAGGCAAGAGTACTGGAGTGGGTTGCATTGCCTTCTCCAATTTAAAAGGTTAAACTTTGCTAAAAGAATTCTGTAAGATAAAGAAACTGCATGGGCAGAAAGTGGTTACTACCTCCGGGCTGAGGGAGAATGAACTGAGACAGGAACTGAGAACTTAGAAGAGCCCTACAAGGACCCTTTGGCTAGGCTGCGGCTGCCCCAGGAAAATGAGACTTACTAGTAGTGGAAAAATTTTCTTGAGACTGTAGATGAGCACGAGCTGGTTATAGATATAGGTCTGCCTTTCAGAATGAGGTAAGAAGGTGTGTCACATCAGGGTATGCATTAAACTGATAGATGAGGATGAGGTAACTCACTGGTAGAATAAAACATATCAGAACAGGACCCAGGGGAAACAATAGGTGAGAAGAGGCCCCTTGTATTAAGAAAGAATGGAGCAAAAGTAGAAAAGTGTTGTCTCATAAGTCAA
Organism: Cephalophus harveyi; assembly: GCA_006410635.1. Taxonomy (NCBI): domain Eukaryota; kingdom Metazoa; phylum Chordata; class Mammalia; order Artiodactyla; family Bovidae; genus Cephalophus; species Cephalophus harveyi. The sequence goes on along the minus strand of SJYT01050673.1, from coordinate 161,322 downwards.
AGAAAGAGAGCTCGACACGCAACACATCTTATTTACCAACATTTTTTTTTTAACTGGCAGGAATATCTGTATATATAAAGAAGAACTTTCTTTTGTAATGCTGGAGAGGATATATTATTTACACTTTTTAGAGAAGGAATGTAGCAGATACTTAATAACATCAAAATACTCACATCCTTTCACATGGTGAGTCTCCTTCCAGAAAGAAATATCATAGACAAAGATTTCCTCATAGTACAACCTGCAGTGAGAACAAACTGAGTTGCCCAAAATAGGGGAATGATTATACAAATCATGGTTAATCTATACACTAAGTTAATATCATATAGCACTAAAATGATATTGTTACAGAATTTATAATGACAGGGAAACCTAACAATATAAAGCAAGTGAAAAATGTGATATATAATATATAAGAATTATAATCTCAAATAAGTAAACTTTTAGGAAAAAAGTCAAATCTTATTTGGTATGTTACAAAATTATAATTATAATTAATTGAATTTGATTCTACAATTGAGCTAGAATAGTAATCCAGGAAATTCAAGTATATTTGAACAGATATATGGCACCCCACTCCAGTACTCTTGCCTGGAAAATCCCATAGACGGAGGAGCCTGGAAGGCTACAGTCCATGGGGTCGCTGAGAGTCGGACACGACTGAGCGACTTCACTTTCACTTTTCACTTTCTTGCACTGGAGAAGGAAATGGCAACCCACTCCAGTGTTCTTGCCTGGAGAATCCCAGGGACAGGGGAGCCTGGTGGGCTGCTGTCTGTGGGGTCGCACAGAGTCGGACACGACTGAAGTGACTTGGCAAATGAGGGTGTTAATAGTCAGCATCGTCAGATAGTTCTAAGAATTCTTCAGTTCAGTTCAGTTCAGTCGCTCAGTTGAGTCCGACTCTTTGCGACCCCATGAATCGCAGCACGCCAGGCCTCCCTGTAGCAAGACCAAAACTAGGATGCTAACACGCCGGTGAAGGATCACACAGGAAGACTTCTGTGGTGGTCCGGTGGTTAAGAATCCACCTGCCAATACAGGGGACTCAGGTTCAATCCCTAGTCTCAGAAGATCCCACATGCCACGGGGCAACTAAACTTGTGTGAATTAACTACTGAACCCCATGAGCTCAGAGTCTGTGCTCTGCAACAAGAGAAGTTGCCACAAAAAGAAGCCTGCACACTGCAACAAAGAGTAGATACCCACTCACTGGAACTAGAGAAAGCCCATGCATAGCAATGAAGACCAGTGCAGACATAAATAAGTAAATAATAATTAAAAAAAAAATCACATGTGACCCTGAGGCGAGAACCCTCAGTAGAGTGACAGGAGTAGAAACCACATGGAGATGGGTTCAGAGAAAAAGTTAAAGTCAGTTATAATAGACTATATAGTGAAGATATTAATCTGTTATTTAGAAAGGGGAAAAGAATCACTGATTAAAATCTATGAGAGTATGTGTGGGTACATTAAATATATTCTATGCTGAAGAGAATGGACCAAGGGAGAAGGTAGCATAAGGGCATAGGGGAAGGGACAATTGTGCATCAAAGTCCTAAGGGAACAGGGTGCAAGGGATTCAGTGCCCATTTGAGGCATTGCTAGGGTTCATTGCATATCTGTTTCTACAAAGCAGTTGTATACTAATACATTAGATCAGCTGTATTTTCATACATATAATTACATCATATTATATCATAATTTAATATTTTATTGTGTTTGGTGTAAAGTCTTTCACAATAGCTCTTCTATTCTGTTACACTGACTTAAGTAACATGGGGGCTAGACAAGCCATATCTGGATAATTATTGATTGATAGCTGAAAAATTAACAATTTTCTATAAAAGCAGTCTAATTTTTAATCAGAAGTAAAATATTGCACTAATTTCATGTGTGTGAGAGAGACATTTTAAGTACAACCTACAATGCACAGAATTGTGACATGGATATTTCTTTGACCTGAGTGTCACTTTATGAAGCTTAACTCTCTCCTTAAGCTCAAGCCTTAGTATGTAAATACGCCTCTTGAGAAGAATGGTTTTTTTTTAGTCCTCCGTCCAGATCAAGGGGCTATTGATACAAACTAGAAAAAGTTCACTGGTTGTCACTGTACAGGTTGGGAAAGAAAGAGGAGAAGGAAAAGAGTGAAGAGAAGGAAGAGTAAAAAATGAAAGAGAATGGAAAGGCAGAGAAAGGAAAGGAAGGTTGAGAGAGAAGAGAAAATGTCTCAGTTGTGTGTGTACATATGCGCATGTGCAGTGGAATGGGGCAGCCTCCTAAGTAGGAGGAGAAAGAGAAGAAGATGTTCCTTATAAGCCCAGTGTGGGCACACGCTGTTGGCAGTGCTGGAGACAGAGGCTGGGATGCTGGTAACCAGATGTGCCATGTCATGACTCCTGGAGCAGAACTAGAGTTGGGTCAGTTTTCCTTGCATCTGGGAATCATTTCATCTCTCGTGACATGAACACTCACCTAATACGTTCACTTGATCTTTTGTGTGTATGTGTGTTGTATAGTTATGCATGAAAAATACAGCTTATTGTTCTCTTAAACATGACAATTTATATTTTGGGTTCCTCTGTAATGGTGGAAAATGTTGGGAAAGAGACAAAGAAGTAAATGATAAAATTTGGAAGAAATAGAAAAAAGGTCAGGATGTAACTGTATGAGCGATATCCAGTCTGGTTTCATGGAAAGAGCACTTCACGGGCCAAGGATCTAGGAACTTTGCTTCTATTTCAAGTTCTGTCATTTTCTTCTAACTGTGAGAACTTGGTCAAATCACTATCTTCTCTGGATAAAATTTATTCACAAACTAAATGAGGAGGTAGACTAGATGCAAGAAACTTAGACATTGGTGTGTGAAGAAGAGAGCTGTTTGATGTATTTTGGCTGTTCATAAAATTTATTATTATTTTTTTTTTCTGACAGAAGGTTAGAAAAAACATATAGAGACCCATGTGAAATCTGTCAGAAAATCTAGAGTAACGTGTATGGAACAATAATAACAATGATAAAATGAGTTGACTTTCATTAGATCACTGACTATAATTGTAGTTTGGTCCTGAGGAAGGCAGGTGATGGTTTCCTCTTTTGTGCTCATATACTTATTTGGTCTCAGCCCCTGAAGGCTAGGGTTTTTCCTTGTGGCTCAGACAATAAAGATCTGCCTGCAGTGCAGGAGACCTGGCTTGGATCCCTGAGTTGGGAAGAACCCCTGATAAAGGGAATGGCTACCCATTTCAGTATTCTTGCCTGAAGAATTTCATGGACAGAGGAACCTGGGGGACTGTAGTCCCTGGGGTTGCAAAGAGTTGGACATGACTGACTGGCGAACACTTTTCCCTTTCTTGAAGGCTATGCTGTAAACCATTACCATTATACTGAAAATCCAGGTGTTTGTTTTACTAATGTATATTCAGTACGTTGTTGCTGTTCTGTCACTAAATTGTGTCTGACTCTGCAACCCCATGGGGTGCAGCACACCAGGCTCCTCTGTCCTACACTATCTCCTGGAGTTTGCTCAAATTCATGTCCTTTGAGTTGGTGATGCTATTTAAAGACCCTAAGGTGGGAAAGATTGAAGGTGTCCCAAAGGTTGACATGGTTAGTTAGCATCTTCAGTACATGCTGCTGCTGCTGCTAAGTCACTTCAGTCATGTCCGACTTTGTGCGGCCCCATAGACAGCAGCCCACCAGGCTCCCCCATCCCTGGGATTCTCCAGGCAAGAACACTGGAGTGGGTTGCCATTTCCTTCTCCAGTGCATGAAAGTGAAAAGTGAAAGTGGAGTTGCTCAGTCGTGTCCGACATAGCATAGTGCTATTCTGAAGAAATCCTGAAGAAGTTGATTTTTAATAGATTAATGGATTAATATATTCTTAGCCAAAAAAACCTTTGTCAGCCACTGATATAAATATCTGTTAATATTTACCTGAAACAAAAAAGCTCATATGAAGCAACACCAAAGTATTTTTCTTAAGTGATTTCACATCACTATCATAGTATTTGAAGATATATGAATAATTACTATTGGTTTATTTTCCCTATATGCCAGACATATTATACAACATATAATAATGTTCTCATTTAATCTACATCACTATCTTGGAAATATTATCCACCTCATTTTTAAATGAGAGAAATGGATCCCCCATATTTCAATAAACTGGCCCAAGAGTCTTAGTTTTCAGTTCTACCACATGATTCTGATTCTTCTTGTACCACAGTATAAACTAAAATCTATTTCAGCATATCCACAAATTGTCTGCTTTTATTTCTCTGATTACTTGTTGTTGGCTTCTCTTGTGGCTGAGCTGGTAAGGAATCTACCTTACCAGGAATCTAATTACCAGCAAGGTGGGGGACCTGGATTTGATCCCTGGGTTGGGAAGATCCCCTGGAGAAGGGAAGGCTACCCAGTCCAGTACTTTTGTCTGGAGAAATCCATGGACTATACAGTCCCTGGAGTTGCAAAAAGCTGGATTTCAGTCCTACCACATGATTCTGATTCTTCTTTTACCACAGTATAAACTAAAATCTATTTCAGCATATCCAAAAATTGTCTGCTTTTATCTCTCTGATTACTTGTTGTTGGCTTCTCTTATGGCTGAGCTGGTAAGGAATCTAACTGCAAGGTGGGAGACCTGGGTTTGATCCCTGGGTTGGGAAGATCCCCTGGAGAAGAGAAGGCTACCCAGTCCAGTACGCTTGTCTGGAGAAATCCATGGACTGCAACTTTCACTTTTGCTTCCACTTGTTGTTGGACTTCCCTGGTGGCTCAGATGGTAAAGCGTCTGTCTATAATGCGGGACACCCGGGTTTGATCCTTGGGTTGGGAAGATCCCCTGGAGAAGGAAATGGCAATTCACTCCAGGACTATTGCCTGGAAAATCCCATGGACAAAGGAGCCTGGTAGGCTACAGCCCATGGGGTCGCAAAGAGTCGGACACGACTGAGCTACTTCACTTCACTTCACTTCCACTTGTTGTTAATGCACTTGTCCTAAACTCGTGGAATAAGCCTTCTCTCAGGCTACCCTTGCCTTCAGTCAGACCTACTCATCAGCATGTGGTTGGTCAATATTGTCAAGTCAGGGCACAAAGAACTTGCCTATGGATCTTGTCCACTGAGTTAATAAAGTAGCCCGTATCTTTGTGCAGCTATGTTATGTGGCTAGAACTGCTCAGTCTGTCTTTTCCTAATCCCTTTCATGTAAAGATAGGAACACTTTCACTAAGTTTAAACTTAGTCTTCTTATTTCTCTTAATCTTTTCTAACTTTGGCTAGGAATAAAATGCTGATTCATAATATGTAGAAGACAATTTCAACATTAATTCCACCAATTTGTGGTATGACCTTATAAAGTTAATCAGTTAGTCAAACGTTTAGCTTAGTTTTGAGGATATATGTATTTATAACTGAAAATGACATCAGCATTTTTAGTGAAATATATGAAAGCTTGGAAATGCTTTGAAGTTAGATAAGAATGTACATGTCAGAAATCACTACTATTTTGTGTAACTTGTGTCTCTACTCAGTCACTCAGTCATGTTGGACTCTGTGACCACAGGGACAGACCACCAGGCTCCTCTGTCAATGGGATTTCCCAGGCAAGTATACTGGAGTGGGTTACCATTTCCTCCTCCAAGGGGTCTTCCTGACCCAGGAATCAAACTCATGTCTCCTGTGTGTCCTGCATTGTAGGTGGATATTTTTTTTAATCACTGAGCCATTGTTTAAATTGATGATCTTATTCTGTATCCACAGATTTATGTATAAGCATATAGTTGATTTTCTTCCATCAAAAATAGAAGGAATTAGAAATTAGTGCTATACATCTGTGTCCATCACAAATAGTGAACTATCCTCTGTAAATACAAACAACTATTTTTCCTGTGGTTCAAAAGATTCCCCCAGCTATACTACTGAGAGAGTTATTTGTCTGCAGTATGGATTCTCCTGTTAATTGATGCTTGCTGTAAAAAGCTTAATATTATTGTGAAGAAAAGGCGTGATGGACACTGGTACTATGGAGATAACATTTGGAATTTTTGTGGGTTTTATGGTTAAAGGTGGAGTAAGATTTTCTGAACGATTGATTGCTTTGTTTCATCATATCTGCTAGAGCCATGTGACCTGAAGGAGTTCTAATGGAGTCAGGAAAATCTATAGATTTTTCTTGCTTCCTGTGGCACCACAATGAGCTGTTTGGGATTTGTCACTTTCTTTGTTATGTCTTATAGGATGAACACAAAGGGAGAGTCAAAGGTGAGTCATTCAGTTGAGTTAAAAGGAATAGATTTTTGGCTGTGTATAAACACAACTACAGGATTGATTATTCTCATTGAATTGACTGATCAATTTGGTCCAACAACAAATTTGAGTTTTATCTTCTTGCAGTATATTGATTAAATACACTGGTTGCTTTTGTATGTTTGCTTGTATGTGGACAACTGCAGCATAGATAGTTAACATGGAGAATGGTGTCACATAACCTCAGCTTATACCCAGCCTCCTCCAGAAACAACTGGATTATCTTATTTTGTCTCAGGTTTCTCATATGTAAAATGGAGACTATAGCAGAATGAATTTCTTAGGGTTAATAAGGTAAATCAATTAGATAATATTTCTAACAAACTTGAAGAGTACCTGGCACAAGTAACCTTATTTACTATTGCTTTTATCATCATAATTAAAGTTATATTTACATATATATGCACACAAGCTCTGTTATACACACAGGGTCAAGCTATGTATGTATATAATACATATTCACTTAATATATTCAGTTTAAAAACTCATTAAACTAAGTAAAAATTTTAATTAATTTAATTTGACTTGTTGCTTAAAATCATGTGAAGAAATTAACCAGATGTTTGACAACCTATGTTGTGTCAACTTGCCACAAATAGCCAATTCAATTAAAAATGTAATTATTCATTCCAATGGTCTGTTTACACAGTACAAGGCATTTAGTTTGGCCACATTTTTACTTAATTGCTCAAATAATTGGACTTTGGGTAGACAGAGCCTAGAATGGTCAAATTTGATGCTACTGAATGATTTGGTTGTTTAGATTTGTCATGACTCATTAACTATAAGTAGCAACAGAATTATTTCTGGTTTCCTGCCATTCACAGGACTGTGTAGTTAGGTTGCAGACAATTTTAGCAGTGAGAATATTTAGTTATAGTGTCTAATTACACTTCATCCATGAAAATACAACATAAATTTAAAAAAATTTACTATTATATTTTAGAGACTGCATATGTCATATAATATAATATAGTCCCCAAATGGTGCACATTTATATGTAAATTATGTATGTACACACATATACACAATTATACTCATTACCTGGAATTTTCTTACATTCTTATTAAGGAGTGTGATAAATGCCAAGGAGTAAAGTCTGATTAGTGCACTAAAGACTATCTGTCTTTCAATCTGTCTAGTGAAAATATTTTCAAATATTTAAAAGGTAAATGCTCATTTATTTAAATAATGTGATAGTGTGATATTTTTGTCTTTCAGAATTACACATATAGGGCAAGAGTAATGAAGGAATAGAAATATATGAGAAACAAGTCTTTTATTGAGGATTCAATTACTAAAAATAAAAGTTGTCACTAATGGGAATTCAAATATGTACAACCCATTTATTTGTATTTATTTAGGAATTACAGTTAGCCTAACAGAAGCAGAAGATATTAAGAAGAGGTGGCAAGAATACACAGAAGAACTGTACAACAAAGATCTTCAAGACCAAGATAATCACGATGGTATGATCACTCACTTAGAGCCAGACATCCTGGAATGTGAAGTCAAGTGGGCCTTAGAAAGCATCATTACGAACAGACTAGTGGAGGTGATGGAATTCCAGGTGAGCTACTTCAAATCCTGAAAGATGATGCTATGAAAGTGCTGCATTCAATATGCCAGCAAATTTGGAAAACTCAGCAGTGGCCACAGGACTGGAAAAGGTCAGTTTTCATTTCAATTCCAAAGAAAGGCAATGCCAAAGAATGCTCAAACTATTGCACAATTGCACTAATCTCACACACTAGTAAAGGAATGCTCAAAATTCTCCAAGCCAGACTTCAGCAATACATGAACCGTGAACTTCCTGATGTTCAAGCTGCTTTTAGAAAAGGCAGAGGAACCAGAGATCAAATTGCCAACATTTGCTGGATCATGGAAAAAGCAAGAGAATTCCAGAAAAACATCTATTTCTGCTTTATTGACTATGCCAAAGTGTTTGACTGTGTGGGTCACAATAGACTGTGGAAAATTCTGAAAGAGATGGGAATACCAGACCACCTGACCTGCCTCTTGAGAAACCTATATGCAGGCCAGGAAGCAACAGTTAGAACTGGACATGGAATAACAGACTGGTTCCAAATAGGAAAAGGAGTACATCAAGGCTGTATATTGTCACCCTGCTTATTTAACTTATATGCAGAGTTCATCATGAGAAACGTTAGGCTGGAAGAAGCACAAGCTGGAATCAAGATTGCTGGGAGAAATATCAATAACCTCAGATATGCAGATGACACCACCCATATGGCAGAGGGTAAAGAGGAGCTTTTTAGCTTTACTTGATGAAAGTGAGAGGAGAGTGAAAAAGTTGGCTTAAAGCTCAACATTCAGAAAACAAAGATCATGGCATCTTGTTACATCACTTCATGTGAAATAGATGGGGAAACAGTGTAAACAGTGTCAGACTTTATTTTTGGGGGCTTCCCTGGTGGCTTAGAGGTTAAAGCGTCTGCCTCTAATGTGGGAGACCCGGGTTCGATCCCTGGGTCGGGAAGATCCCCTGGAGAAGGAAATGGCAATCCACTCCAGTATTCTTGCCTGCAGAATCCCATGGACAGAGAAGCCTGGTAGGTTATAGCCCACGGGGTCGCAAAGAGTCGGACACGACTGAGTGACTTCACCTCACCTCAAAATCACTGCACATGGTGACTGCAGCCATGAAATTAAAAGACGCTTACTCCTTGGAAGAAAAGTTATGACCAACCTAGATAACGTATTGAAAAGCAGAGACATTACTTTGCCAACAAAGATCCATCTAGTCAAGGCTGTGCTTTTTCAAGTGGTCAGGTATGGATGTGAGAGTTGGACTGTGAAGTAGCACCAAAGAATTGATGCTTTTGAACTGTGGTGTTGGAGAAGACTCTTGAGAGTCCCCTGGACCACAAGGTGATCCAACCAGTCCATTCTGAAGGAGATCAGCCCTGGGTGTTCTTTGGAAGGAATGATGCTAAAGCTGAAACTCCAGTACTTTGGCCACCTCATGCAAAGAGTTGACTCATTGGAAAAGACTCTGATGCTGGGAGGGATTGGGGGCAGGAAGAGATGGGGACGACAGAGGATGAGATGGATGGATGGTATCACTGACTCTATGGACGTTGAGTCTGAGTGAACTCCGGGAGTTGGTGATGGACAGGGAGGTCTGGTTTGCTGTGATTCATGGGGTCGCAAAGAATCGGACACGACTGAACGACTGAACTGAACTGAACAGTTAGCCTTACCACCGGAATCAATATTTAAGTATTTCTCTTGTCCCCAAACTATTCCTGATGTTTTCTGATATAAGTTGTAATGCAAAATAGACAAAACCACAAAGGAATTTCCTCTCTATCAAGAGCTTAAATGAGAAATTACACAGTTTGAAAAATCAGTTGTGCATTAACTCACTTCAAAAGAAATTTAAAAGAGGAATGAAAGTTCCAGGCAATAAAAAGCCCAATTAAAAAAACCGCGAGGAACTCTGTGCAGTTTCAGGTTTTATATTTTTCTTTTGTTCTTTTGTCTTTCTTTTTTCTGTAAACCATTGAGAAATATGGAAAGCTTTTGTAGTTGTATTACTAAATATATACCAAACTGTATATATTTACAGTGTGTGTCTTTACTCACTACGTGAAATATTCTTTTAAGGTTAATAATATATGTTAGAGAGTGTGAATTTGCTTGCTACACTACAGCCTGCCTAAGCACAAAAATAATTTCTTTTTACTGAGAAATACCTCATTTCTTTCCAGTGCGTGGACAGGGTCTTTGGCAACCATCTTAACCCCAGGTGGATCTGAGGTGAATAAAGAATATCATTTAAGTGGAGTTGTTTTCCTTCAAGGCATGAAATAACTGGTAAGAGTCTGTACCTTTTTACCTTTTCAGCTGGAGTTGAATGTGTATGAATCTGATGTGTCAAAAAATATTTATAATAGATGACTTGGGGCCTGATGCTGCAGCCCTCAGGCAGTCAAAACTCCAATTGACTTCAGTGAGAACTTTACTTGTCCAAGGTCCAGCTGCCTTGTGCCTGCAGGGGAAAAGAAAAAGCTTAAGTGAAGCATTGGTTCAGGGCTTCAAGAACTATAGACAAAAAGTCTTAGATAATGGGAGAAAGAAATCTGCAGCTGGTTTCCTGTTTGAGAGCTGTAATTGACAAAAGTGGCTTGGTCTACTAAGAATAGTTTTGATTGATTCTCATCCACTTACTTATCAACATAAAGTCTGTGTGTCTGAGTAGCAAAGTAACACCAGTGCTTCCCACACTTCTTAATTCTATTTAGATGTCAAATGCCCTTAATAAGTATTCATGAAGAACAAGCCCATAATCTCCCTCTATCCCCAAGATTTATTGATTATATATGAGGCATGACAAGAGAAATATAGTAAGTATAAATCAAAGGTCAAAAGATTATGGAATAAAATGTTCAAGAAGACTTTCCATTCATTGAAATTAGAGGTAAGGTAAAATGCAGGCACTTTAAAAATGTACTAGTTCTAACACCTCAGTATGTGTATGCAGTAACTGTAACCCAGAGGTGGGAAAACTCCACTGTGTTATAATAATCTCTTCCTTTGCCGTACTCCAGTCTCATCTGCTTTTCCTTATTACCCTCACCCTCCAAAAGATTACTTTTTCTTAGGGAAATTTTTCCATTTTATTTGAAAGCATATCAATGGGGTTTAAAAATGAAACAATCCTTTAGCTGTTTTAGTTACAGCATCTTAGATACATTTTCCTCATCTATTGAGTAGGGTGCTTGTGCTAGATTACTTTAGCAATTAACTACTAGCTGCATTATAATTTCATCTCTCTTTTTTTAACCTTAAAGTGTATACTTCTCCTATATTTTCCTAATAGAACTTCTCCTGGAGAAAACCACTGAGTAATAATGTGTTTGGTGAGTTCTTTGCTTTTTTGCTGTAATATTTTTCTGCTTTACTTTGAGCTTTCCTGGTGACTCAATAAAGAATCTGCCTGGAATGCAGGAGACCAGGACTCAATTCCTGGTTCAGGAAGAGCCCCTGGAGAAGGAATTAGCAACCCACTATTCTTGCCTGGGAAATCCCATGGAGAGAGGAGCCTGGTGGGCTACCCTTGGGTTGCAAAGAGTTGAACATGACTTAGCGATTTAATCACCGTTACCCCTTACTTTAGATACCAGTACCTTAACACTACCCTGTCAGGAGCAATGAGACTTTCAGTGGCATCCCATGATTCAAGCAGTTTTACATAGAGATACTCCAACATTGCAGTATCATCCAAAATCAAAAACACATACTGCCCTCCCATTTGGGTACACACCCACACAGACATACTTGAAAGAACATTTTTCTAAAACTTATGTGTGTTATGTGTAATATAATGTTTGCTATTAACTAGGATTTCATCCCACTGAACTTGCTGGGTGGTTATCAATAGATTGATTTTACACTCCACTAGTGAATTGCAACCTGTAGTTCCTGGGATAGTAAGCTCTCTGGTACTTTTGCAACTGTTAAAGAGACAGGCTGGGTTTCCCTGGTGGTTCAGTGGTAGAGAATCCTCCTGCTAATGTAGGAGATGTGGGTTCAATTCCTGGGTTGGAAAGATTCCCTGGAGGAGGGAATGGCTACCCACTACAGTATTCTTGCCTGGAAAATCCCATGGACAGAGGAGCCTTATGGGCTACAGTCCATAGCATTGCAAAGAGTTGGACATGACAATGTACACAAAGAGATAGGCATGTTGATCACATGTTTGCACTTCTGAAAAGATGAATGGAGATCTGGTACTTTTTAGGAATTGATCACCTTATTAGTATGAGTTTAAAGGACACGGGATAATGGTGAAAGGGAAATTTGAGCGCAAGAGGCATTTTTGATTGTTGACTGACTCCCAGGCAAACAGATATTGATAACTCCTTCATGATCTTCACTGACACATCTTCATGTGCTGTTTCAGAATTTTGGAAATATTTGCTATATTTAGTTGAGAACGCATGAATGTAGATATCAGGAAAGGTTCTGCTTTACCCAGTAGTAGGTTTCTCATAGAGACTGCCACGGAATTAACAATCCAGATATTTGAAACACTTTGGCTTTGTTTCTCAGGCATGGCTTGATTCAACATGTTCTGATGACCTGTGTTCTTACAATGTGTCTAAAACAACAATGAAGATAAGGCCAACCTCTTTGTTTCCCTCAAGATTTCTTTGGCCCCTAGCACCTTTATAGGAGTTCAGATAAGTTATGAAGTCTGTATAAAGGAAAAGCATCAGAGGGAATTAATGATTTTTTTTCTACACATTTGTTAGGGGGTAGACCTCTGCACTCATCTCACACACTAGTAAAGTAATGCTCAAAATTCTCCAAGCCAGGTTTCAGCAATACATGAACCGAGAACTTCCAAGTGTTCAAGCTGGTTTTAGAAAAGGCAGAGGAACCAGAGATCAAATTGCCAACATCCTCTGGATCATCAAAAAAGCAATCTATTTCTGCTTTATTGACTATGCCAAAGCCTTTGACTGTGTGGATCACAATAAACTGTGGAAAATTCTGAAGGCGATGGGAATTCCAGACCCCTTCACCTGCCTTCTGAGAAACCTGTAGGCAGGTCAGGAAGCAACAGCTAGAACTGGACATGGAACGACAGACTGTTTCCAAATAGGGAAAGGAGTATGTCAAGGCTGTATATTGTCACCCTGCTTATTTAACTTATATGCAGTGTACATCATGAGAAACACTGGGCTGGAAGAAGCACAAGCTGGAATCAAGATTGCCAGGAGAAATATCAATAACTTCAGATATGCAGATGACACCACCCTTATGGCAGAAAGTGAAAAAGAACTAAAGAGTCTCTTGATGAAAGCGAAAGAGGAGAGTGAAAAAGTTGGCTTAAAGCTCAACATTCAAAAAACGAAGATCATGGCATCCGGTCCCATCACTTCATGGCAAATAGATGGGGAAACAGTGGAAACAGTGGCAGGCTTTATTTTGGGGGGCTCCAAAATCACTGAAGATGGTGATTGCAGCCATGAAATTAAAAGATGCTTGCTCCTTGGAAGGAAAGTTATGACCAACCTAGACAGCATATTAAAAAGCAGAGACATCACTTTGTCAACAAAGGTCCATCTAGTCAAGGCTATGGTTTTTCCAGTAGTCATGTATGGATGTGAGAGTTGGACTATAAAGAAAGCTGAGCACAGAAGTATTGATACTTTTGAGCTGTGGTGTTGGAGAAGACTCTTGAGAGTCCCTTGGACTGCAAAGAGATCCAACCAGTCCATCCTAAAGGAAATCAGTCCTGGGTGTTAATTGGAAGGACTGATGTTGAAGCTGAAACTTCAATACTTTGGCCTACTGATGCGAAGAGCTGACTCATTTGAAAAGACCCTGATGTTGGGAAAGATTGAGGGCAGAAGGAGAAGAGGATAACAGGATGAGATAGTTGGATTGCATCACCAGCTCAATGGACGTGGGTTTGGGTGGACTCCGGCAGTTGGTGGATGGACAGGGTGGCCTGGCGTGCTATGGTTCATGGGGTTGCAAAGAGTCAGACACAACTGTGCAACTAAACTGAAACTGCAACTGAGACATCTGAAGATGAGAGAGTCTTTGTATGAGAGAGCAGCCAAGTCACTATCACCAGTAACCATTAACTCTCTAAAGCAACTAAACAAGAAGCAATCATTCACCAAGAGTCAACTAATTTTTACATGAGCTATTCACATGTGCTTGAGAGTCCTCTAGGCCACAGTTCATGGGTTGGAAGATATATGAAAACTATCAAAAGTATACATTTGCAATGCCATTTATTTTTAAATGATTCCTTTTTAAGCACCTAAACCTGCAATGTAAGTGCTAAGTGCTAGGGAACCCAAGATTAGTGAAAGGCGTTTTTGCAGAGTGAAAAGATAAAGGAAAGAAGTTCTAAAGATACTTCTAAGTAGCATTAGAACTAATTCTAATAAAGAGACTTGAGTATACAAGAACCAAAGATAATTGTTTCATTTCTTCTGTTTTGTTATGAACTTCAGTAATGTGGCTAACAGAAAAAGAATGAAGCAGAGAGAGAAATCAAGCCATAATTTTACTTTATGCTGAAAATTACAAAGCCGTCTTTAAAGTTATTTTGCTATCAAAGTAATTAATTTAAAATAGCAAGTGGAAACTCTGCAGTTACTCAGGACCCATTATTCAGAATTCATTGTCCACCAAAGCATTTAAAAGAAAGTTTTTGGCAATATAAAATAAGGAAAATAAGGCTTAAGAGAGAACAGCTACTGATGGGAGGTATAGGTAATGTTTCCTAGTAGGAAAATATATTATCATAAGAAGAAACACTTACCATAAAACATTCCAGAGGGGAGCGATTGGAATTATGTCCCTTTCCATTGTGTTGACATAATGTGAAAACAGCCAGTCAAATCAGTTCTGATTTTTAATTGCACATGATAAAACACCCATACAAGCATTGATGGGATCAGTCACTTTTCAACTTGTTTTACATTAGGAAGAAAAGGCTTGAAGTCTGTCTTTTAGCTGATTCTTTATACAGGTTCATTTAAAAAATGTCAAAGGTTGGTTTAGTGTATGGATTTTACATAGGATACATATCCATTTTCAGTTAGAGATGATTCCTTTTCTTGATTACTTGTGACTTTAATTGTATGCAGGGTTGTCCTCCTGGAAAGACAAATTGATGCGATTGCCCACAGACCCTCAGGAGCTATGAGGGAAGGGGGAAAACAAAGGCAGCCAGCAGCTGGTGGCTAAAATATAATTAGTGTCAATATGTAAAATACAATTAGCATCAGCATGCAGCCTGCTCCCTAGGCCTGCCTCAGCTGTCTTTGGTCATCTGTGACACCTCTTCCCTCAAATTATCTACCTGCCGACCAACTGCTGTTCTTCATGTCAGTGATTACTAACTATTGGTTAAAATACTCACAACACAATTTCTAAACTTAATCTGCATAAAATATTCAGCCTATAAATATGTTGCAGGAAGGCGGACCCCTTCCAGGGCCTGAAACTGGGCTCTTGTCTAACACTCAGAAATGAATTGTCCGAGGAGACATATGTGCTGACAGAGCAAGAGATTTTATTGGGAAAGGGCACCCGGGTGGAAAGGGTAAGGAAACAGTAGGGTAAGGAAACCCAGGAGAATTGCTCTGCCACGTGGCTCACAATGTTGTGTTTTATGGTGATGGGATTAGTTTCCCGGTGGTCTTTGACCAATCATTCTAATTCAGAGTCTTTCCTGGTGGCACACGCATTGCTCAACCAAGATGGATGCTAGCGAGAGGGATTCTGGGAAGTGGACGGACATGCAGTGTCTCCTTTAGACCTTTCCCAAACTCTTCCAGTTGGTGGTGGCTTATTAATTCCATATTCCTTATCAGGATCTCCTCTCATAGAACAACTCATGCAAATGGTTACTATGGTGCCTGGCCAGGGTGGGCGGTTTCAATCAGTGTGCTTCCCCTAACAAATAGATAACTGAAATTATATGTTTTGGGCTCTGTACCTCCACAGACAAGGCCTCCTTATACCTGAACTTGGCTATTAAAACCTATCTTGTTCAGTTCAGTTCAGTTCAATCGCTCAGTCGTATCAGACTCTTTGGACCCCATGAATTGCAGCATGCCAGGCCTCCCTGTCTATCACCAACTCCCGGAGTTCACTCAGACTCACATCCATTGAGTCAGTGATGCCATCCAGCCATCTCATCCTCTGTCGTCCCCATCTCTTCCTGCCCCTAATCCCTCCCAGCATCAGAGTCTTTTCCAATGAGTCAACTCTTCGCATGAGGTGGCCAAAGTACTGGAGTTTCAGCTTTAGCATCATTCCTTCTAAAGAAGTCCCAGGGCTGATCTCCTTCAGAATGGACCGGTTAGATCTCCTTGCAGTCCAAGGGACTCTCAAGAGTCTTCTCCAACACCACAGTTCAAAAGCATCAGTTCTTTGGTGCTCAGCTTTCTTCACAGTCCAACTCTCACATCCATACATGACTACTGGAAAAACCATAGCCTATCTTGTTAGGACATCTTAATTTGTCACAAGAAATCACTGTGGTTTAAAAGTACAGGAACAGTTACTGCCATCATCATGTTATCAAAATCAGACCATTAAGTCCTAGAAATTCTTATATTTATAAAATAATAGAATAATATTTGATAAAGAATCCATACTAAAAGTTGCTAAATTTTGATTTATGGAATGAAAAGAGGCCTGTTTGATATCATTAAGATGAAGGAAGATAAGCAAATACTAAACTGTTTTCCTTCAAGAAAAGTAATAGTCATTTATTAACTTAGGAGTGGATTGTACTTTAAATATTTATACGTGAGCTCTCTGATTGGAACTTAGATTGTGTTTTCTTAGACACATTGGGTTTAACATGGGTTTGAGTTTACAAGGAAATCAAGAAAACTCTCTGATATCTATAGCATAGCTGGGGATAGGACATAAACCCAATAAGTGGGACTTTTTCTAAGGTTTAGGATCTTGCAATTTCTTACTGTTGTAAAACTCTCACACATCTCAGAGTTCATACTGAAACTCTTTTCCCCTCCCTTCCTTCTTTCCTTATTATTATTATTTTTGGAGAGCATTTCAAATTGAATAATTTTCCATTGATTTACATTATAATTTCCCCAATGATTTCTTTTCAATTTTATTGACCCTTGGTTAATTCCTACCTCTATCCATATGAGTTTAAAATTTCTTATCTTAACTCATCATCAAAGAATTTATTTAAAAAACATTAATGCACTGGAGAACTTTTCACTTAATGGGATTTTAGTGACTCATTCCTTTTACAAGGGGAAGAAGCCTTATTAAATGCAAAGATAAGCCATTGATTATCTACTCATCTTCTCCAAAACTGTGGATATTTTAACATAAATACCCAGCAAGTTTTGAGAAGTACTTTCTTAAGCAATGTCTTGCCGGGGTCCAGCCCCAGTGGATCCAGGGTAATTCGAAGCGGGAATGGAGTTGGCGTCCTAGGAAAAAACTTATTAGTTACAGATATAGAGAGAGATTAGAAACGGATAATGTAGTAGGAAATATTAGTGGAGAAAAAGAGGCTGAATAACTTGGTTTATGTGGGATACCAATAAAATTCCAAGACAAGGAATTTGCACCATCTACGTTGGGCCACCGGCACCACTTGAATATCAGAAGGTGCCCCTCCTTGGGCTCCTTCTCACGTGGAACTTAAAAGCTGGGGCAAGTAAGTAAACGTGGCGAGCACCCACGCTCCAGATGGGAATTCAGCGAGAAAAACGGGGAGCAAGAAAGAAACGACACGAGGGAATCAGTCTTTCCAGAAACTGATCTGATTTCTTTATTTTTTAGGTTTGCTTATATCCTTTTTGTTACACATAGGGATGAATACAGAGTCACTCGGGGGTCAGCAGACCTGACCCTTGTCAAAATCAGGTGCTTCACATAAATGTATAAAAAAAAAGGTCTTAGGGGTTTTACATCATCTTCTGGCCATGAAGCCTGCTGACATTTTATGATCCTTTCTTTCTGATAGCCAAAAAACTTATTTTTTCCAAGGATGTTTTTTCTTAAACCAGGCGCCACCCTCTGAAGGTAGCAGATAAAGTTGCATTCCTATAGGGTGAAGGTGTAATGGGTTACAACTAAGAAAGGAATTTATTTAACCTAAGGTTAACATGATTAATCCTAAAGGTTAATACTTATTTCTCCTATATGCTAGTTATATTAATTATAAGGGCAGGGAATATGGAGATTTAGCAGCAAACATCAGCCCAACAAATGAAAACCCTTCACCAATGTTCTCCTTAAGATCTATTTAGCCTTAAGATAGTGATAAAGTTACATTTTTACATAGCAAGGACATAGTGATTTATAACAAAGTACAGTGACCTATAATAAAAAAAAAATTCATTAACTCAAAAAGTCTAGTATTGCTAACATCAAAAACTACTATATTTCCTTTTCTATATTCCAAATACATTGATTAATATATTCCCAGGTGCCTAAGGATATGGAGGCCTGGCGGCAATCATTGAATCAACAATGAGAAAAGCCCTATGCTAATTAAGACTTTGAAAATACTCCAAACTCTCTGTGCTGTTTATGGTTGAGAGGTTGTCACACAAGCTAGTCTGTCAGCAGAGAGGTTTGACCTGAGACACCCTTGTCACACCCAGGGCAGGGAATTAGCAGCAATTATTGGCACAACAAATGAAAAACCCTTCACCAATATAATTCCTAACCAACCCACTATACTAATAATTTCTAACTGCCCCAAAGAATCTGCCTTTAGTAAGTCCAAAACATCTCATGCCTCTCATGGTTGGGAGGCTGTAAATAATCACATGTGGCTGGACGAACCTGTACAGGCAGGCTAGATAACCTTCAGAGGAGTTCGTAAGTTGAAACACTCCTGTCACACTCAGGAATTTTTATTGACTTGGAGCTGCACATTTATTCCTTGTCCAAGAGAACTGGTGGGGAACAGCCACCCATAAAGTCAGAGGTGTAGGTGAGAACATGAAACAGTAAAGTAGGTAGACTCTGGTTTTGGGGGTAGATGCTCGGGAATAGGGGGTTTCCTGAGGCTCGATCCCGCCTTTGCGTATGCTGAAGCCTCCTTCTTCATGACCTTTGCCATGGGCGGAGTTCCTCATGCTGGCTCCCGGCAATGTCCTATGTGAAACCAATCACTCCAGAACATTAGGTGTGGGTGTTGGATCCCACTGTCACTTTTACACAATGTCAGGATTAATCCTTCATCCTTTGTGGGGAGCTCTGTTATGGGAGTTAGTTCTTGAAAAGGTTATTCAGGCTCAGCTAGAATATCTGTAAGGTTTCACAGCTGCAAGATGGAGGTCTATATTGGCCTTTATTGTTCAGTTGCTCAGTCGTGTCCAACTCCTTGTGACCCCATGGACTGCAGCATGCCAGGTTTCCCTGTCTTTCACCATCTCCTGGAGCTCGCTAAAACTCATGTCCATTGAGTTATTGATGCCATCCAATCATCTTGTCCTCTCTCTTAACTACTTGTAAATAGATGTCAAGCTTTATGTGTGTGGTATGGACGAGGCTGGTGTGGTGACAGCAGTCAATTAGAGATTAGTTAACCAAGTATTCCATTATGGTTGAAGCAGAATTTTGTCAGTGACATAACCTAAAGCCTTAGTTACCAAATACCATATCAACTTAAACAATTATCAACTGTAGCAAATGTCAGTTTTACTTAAAAACAACCAGTATCATTATGGTTTCCTGCTTGATGTTTCCTGCTTGACATCCATCTCTTGTTTACTTCAATTTTGTTATCTAGTAGTTATGCAATGCTAAAGTATATATATTTTTAAAAAATAAAGCCATAACTCTCATAAAAATACAAAATATGTAGGCATCAATGAGTTTATTTAAGTAATTATTCAAAAAGAGAACTAATAAGTTGTTATACTAATAGGTTCAAAGGAGAACTGAAAGATATATATGCCATCATCAGGAATGCTGGAATGAATTAAAGTATAGATGAAGAATAGATCAGTACTGACAGGCCAGTAGCCACTTGCATCCCACCAGACACAATTCATTTTGCATTTCTGTGGACAAGGCTCACTTGCATTGTTGTCAAACTTCTATAATGTACAAAATGATAAAATAGCTCAAAGATGATGAAATATAGAAATGAGCACTAAAAGGCTGCCCAGATGGAACACCCAGTAATCATTATTTTGTCCCACTTTAAAGTCTTTCACAATTTTTCTTGATAGAAACATAAGTCATTTTGACTATTAATCCTAGATTTAGAGATATGTGAGGTGATTTTTTTTTTTTTTCCTAGTGGGACGATGTCTTCAACTGACATATATCTTCTATTAACATAATGGCCTAGAGCCTGAGCCCTGAATTCAGTCTCTGACACTTAGCTTAGGGACCTCATTCAAGTTACTGTCTTTCATAGTTCTGTACTTATAAAGCTGCTATCACAATATACATTATTGTATAAGTTCGCTCTGGAGGGTTTCTACTTTATTTTGGATTAACTAAATAGTTTTTGAATCTATTTTTATTTCCTTTGTTGGTTGCTTTAGGGTTTATGTTAGGCATCTTTATCTTTTCACAGTCTACCTTCAAGGTATATGTCTATAAGAACCTAACACATAGTATAAAAACCTCACAAGAGTAGATTTTCTTTCTCCCCTCATGACCTTGTTTTCATGTATTTTGCTAATACATATTTAATAAATTCATTATTATAATACACTACAACTGCAGTATACATATTAATTTTGTTGCAATATTTAATTACATTTTAAATGTTTTTAAATAATAAGAACAACTCTTACACATATTTCTATGTTTTCGATTCCTATGTGTAGATCCACATTTTCATCAGGTATGATTTTTCTTCTTCCTGAAGGGACTCATTTTTACATTTTTTTTTTTTTTTGTTTGTTTGTTTTTAGTTCAGGTCTTTTGTGAAGAATTCTTTAAACTTTTGTGAAAGTGAAGAAAGTGAAGTTGCTCAGTCATGTCTGACTCTTTGCAAACGCATGGACTGTAGCCTGCCAGGATCCTCTGTCCATGGGATTTTCCAGACAAGGATACTGGAGTGGGTTGCCATTTCCTTCTCCAGGGGATCTTCCCAACCCAGGGATTGAACCCAGGTCTTGCACACTGCAGGCAGAATATTTATCATCTGAGCCATCAGGGAAACTGAGGAAATCTTTATTTTATTGTTTTTGAATAATATTTTACAGAATATATAGTTCTAGATTGCCAGTTTCCCCCCCCCCCCCTTTGAGTACTTTAAAGATGTTGTACCGTTTCCTCCCTTTCATTCTTTCCAGTGGGAGATCTGCTGATCTGCTGTCATCTGGCTGTTTGTCTAATGTACAAATTGTTTTTTTTTTTTTCCTGATGTTTTTAGGGCTTTTTTTTTTTTTTTTTAAATCACTGGTTTTGAGCAATCTAATTGTTTTGTTTACTCAGTGTTGTTTTCTTGGCTTCTGATGCTTGAGGTACATCAAGCTTCTTGGAGTTATGGTTTTACAGTTTTTCATCAGATTTGAAACATTTTAGAATATTGTTTCTTTACTTTTTTTTTCTATTATAACTCTCTCTCTTTGAGGGACTCTAATACATGTGTATTTGACAGCTTAACGTTTTCCCAAGAATACTTTGTTCATTTAAAATTATTTTTTTCTGTCTTTATTTCAAGTTCACTAATCTTTTCTTTTAAAATATCTACTTGTGTAATACAATGCAGTGTATTCTTTTTTTTCCATTTCAGAGATTTTTTTTTTCTATTTCTAATAGTTTGATTAATTTTTAAAATATACCTTTTATGTCTCTTTCTGAAAATAATGGAATACATGCTTACATTCACTGCATATTAAAACATGCCGCTGCTAGGTCACCCAGTTGTGTCCAACTCTTTGCAACCCTTTGGACTACAGTCTGCCAAACTCCTCTCTCCATAAGATTTCCAGACAACTATACTGGAGTGAGATGGCATTTCCTGCTCTTACCAACCCAAGGGTCAAACCTAAGTCTCCTATGTCTTCTGCACTGCCAGCAGATTCTTTACCATTGAGCCATTGGGGATGGTCATTAAAACATATATGATAACTCCTTTAACATCTTTATCTACTAATTTTAACAAATGTCATTCTGGGTTTGTATCAACTGATTGATCTATTTCATCATTATGGATTATATGTTCCTACTTCTCTACACATCTTTTCTTTTTTTTTTTTTTTTTTTGATTGAATATCAAGCATTGTGAATTTACCTTGGTGGGCAATAGATATTTTTGTTTTCCTGTAAATATTCATCAGTTTTTTTCTGAGTCACAGATTAATTGCTTGGAATCATTTGATTCTTTTAGATCTCACTTTTAAGATAGAGCAGTGTTTAGTGTTTGCCCTGCAACTGAGGCAAGATTCCTTTGCATACTTCATTCAATGCCTGAGAATTATGATAATGTTTCAGTCTGGCTGATGGGCCCAGACACTATTCCTGACCTGTGTATGTACCAAGTGCTATTCTCTCTATTCCTTTTGGGTTGTTCTTTTTCCAGTTTTATCACATTCATCTAATAATTAGTACTTGACTGGATGGTTGAGGATTATACAAACAGATCTCAGTGTTCTTATCTGCATAATTCTCTCCCCCATATTCTTTCCAATGTATTTCATTCACTTCTATTTTCCTAGATCTGCCTTATCTCTTTAAACTCAGGAAGTCTGTTGGGCTTTGTCTAGCTTCTTCTCCTCTGTGCTGCAACCTACACACTCTTATCAAGGAAGTAAGTTGTCCTATTCATAGGGCTCACCTCTTATGTTTCCCATTTCTCATGTACCACTGTCCCGTGTTGCCAGATGTTCAATGGTTTAAAACTATTGTTTCATACATTACCTTCCAGTGTTTCATTGTTTGAGGGGAAAGGGTAAATCTGGTCCCTTTAACTTCCATCTTTGGATAAAGCAGAACTTTGTATTTTAACTCTTCATACAGTAATTAAAACAGAAGTCCCCAAACTTTGGGGGACCAGGGACCAGTTTTGTGGAAGACAATTTTTCCATTGACCTGAGGATGGGGGGAATGGTTTTGGAATGATTCAATGATATTACATTTATTGCACACTTCATTTGTATTATTGTTACATCAGCTCTACTTCAGTTCATCAGGCATTAGATTCTGTAGGTCAGAGACCCCTGCCTTAAAGTATATACTAATTGAATAGAATATTTTGCAGCAATCAGTACAGAGAATTCTGGGAGAATGATGGCAAGTGATAGACAAGAAATTCCAAGTTAAGCCTATATGAAAACAGGAACAGAAAAACAGAAGATATTTTGAACTAAGGGCAGATATACTAGACTGCTTAATTTTGAAACTTGGTTACAAAGCCCCACATACCTATAGAAGAGGGCGCTGTTGATGTGCTCAGTCGTGGCAGACTCTTTGCAACCCCATGGACTGTAACCTGCCAGGTTCCTCCTCCATCCATGGAATTTTCCAGGCAAAAATACTGGAGTGGGTTGCCATTTCCTTCTCCGTAGAAGAGGGTATATATAGGTAAATGAATATACACTTCTTTCTAACTATACTTCCCAGTCATTTCCAGTTAGAGATGCTCTTTTAAATTTGATCTCAAAAAAATAGTCCAGTCTCCACATGATGATAGTTATATTCTTTGTATTTGTTGATTTAACAAGGACAAAATGAGAAAAGGTGACCATGAATTTAGTGACACTGAATTTCTTCAACTTTATTAAACTTACTAGCTCTATCTGTTACCAAGTCTGAGGTTGTACTACTCTACAAATGACAGGCCAATAAATCAAGAGACAAGTTGGGATCAGGAATAGCGATTTTATTTGGAAGGCAAGCTATTCTTGAGAAGATGGTGGACTAGTGCCCCAAAGAACCATCTCACTAGCGTTAGAATTCAGGGTATTGTTTTACTAAAAGGGGAGGAGTTATGGTAGGTTGTTGCAAGCTTCTTGGTGCCAGAATCCTTTGTTCTAGTGACAGTTATTGTAGCTCCAGTAACAGTGTTCCTATAAACTTCCAATAAGATAAATATTATTCTCTCCTTGTTACTTTCTTTTTTTTTACTATATGAATGGAAAAGTATTACGTGGAAAAGATAGGAACATTTAGAATGGGTTACCCTGTATTATCCAGGTTATAAGCAACATTATTTCAGGAAAGATACAGAGTCAGCACGACTAAGCACAGACAACAAAGCACAAAAGTTAGAGATAAAGGAATAAACTCAATACAGATTCAAGTTTGTTCTTCTTGCTTACATATCTATATGAAAAACAGGAGCTATTCATTTACTTATCAAAAATGTTTATTTATCTACAGGTAATTCTTGACACATAAAGTGAAGACACCTTAAAATTTTCAGAGTCCGATAGAAGCCTGAAGTTTGGGGAAAAAAAATCAAGAAAATAATTTAATCAATTAAAATATTAATTGATTGCACATAAATATATATGCATATCTAGATAGTTACCTAAATAGCTAGCTAGATAGAGAAACAGCTCTTTATAAAAACCTAAATACATATAGCATTTGTATTCTTCCTACATAATTTTCTATGATTATTTGTGAAAACAAACAAACTGACAAAAATGTTGTGGATATTTTAACTTGAAGTATATGAATTGGAGTAGATCTAATCAATCACAGTCAGCTCCCTCTCCCTATTCATAGTCAAGTATGGTTATTCAAATTGCCAACATTTGTTAGATTATGGAAAAAAAAACAAGGAAATTCCAAAAAAACATCTACTTCTGTTTCATTGACTACACTAAAGCCTTTGACTGTGTGGATGATAGCAAACTGTGGAAAATTTTTAAAGAAATAAAAACTAGACTACTTTACCTATCTCCTGAGAAACCTATATGCAAGTCAAGAAGAAACAGTCAGAACAAGAACAAGACATGGAAAAAATAACTGATTCAGAATTAGGAAAGATGTATAACAAAGGTTTACATTATCACCCTGGTTTTTTGAACGTTTTATATTCAGAGTACATCATATGAAATGCCCAGCTGGATGAATCATGATTTCAGCAATCAAGATTGCTGAGAATAATCAACAACCTTAGATATGCAGATGATATGACTCTAATGGCAGAAAATGAAGAGGAACTAAAGAATCTCTCGATGAGGGTGAAAGAGTTGAATGAAACTCAACATTAAAAAACTAAGATGACATTCAGTCCCATCACTTCATGGCAAATAGAAATGGGGAAAGTAGAAACAGTGATGGATTTTGTTTTCTTGGGCTCCAAAATCATTGTGGACTGTGACTGCAGCCATGAAATTAAAAGACACTTGCTCCTTGGAAGGAAAGCTGTGACAAACCTAGACAGTGTATTAAAAAGCAGAGACGTCACTTCGTTGACAAAGGTCTATTGATTCAAGAATGAAGAAAAGAAAGTGAAAATTGCTCTGTCATGTCCAACTCTTTGTGACCCTGTGGACTATACAGTCAGTGGAATTCTCCAGATCAGAATATGGGGGTAGCTGTTTGCCTTTCCAGGTGATCTTCTCAACCCAAGGATTGAACCCATGCTTCCTGCATTGCAAATGTATTGTTTACCACCTGAGCCACCAGGGAAGCCCAAGAATACTGGAATGGGTAGCGTATCCCTTCTCCAGCAGATCTTGCTGACCCACGAATGAACCAGAGTCTCCTGCATTGCAGGCAGATTCTTTACCAACTGTGTTACTAGGGAAGCCATAGATTCAAAACTATGGTTTTTCTAGTAGTCATGTATGGATGTGAGAACTGGATCATAAAGAGGGCTGAGCACCAAAGAATTGATGCTTTCTAACTGTAGAGCTGTATAAGACTCTTGAGAGTCTCTTGGACTGCCAGGAGATCAAACCAGTCAATCTTAAAGGAAATCAACCTTGAATATTCATTGGAAGGACTGATGCTGACGCTGAAGCTCCAATACTTTGACCACTTGATAGGAAGATCTGACTCATTGGAAAAGACCTTGATGCTAGGAAAGATTGAAGACAGGAGGAGAAGGGATGACAGAGGTTGGTTGGATGACATCGCTGACTCAATGGACATAAGATTGACCAAGCTCCAGGAGTTGGTGATGGACAGGGAAGCCTGGCATGCTGCACTCCATGGGGTCGCAAAGAGTCAGACATGACTGAGTGACTGAACTGAACTGAACCGAGGATTGAGTAGAATGATTTCTGGCCTCAAACAAGGTTTAGTTCACCAGTGGTGTAGAAGCTGGAAGCAACATTTATAATTTATGTATCCAACTTATGTTACACACATGAGATGGTTTTTTTTTGTTTGTTTGTATTCGTTTGTTTTGAGATCTGCAATATGAAATAAAGATTCCTGAAATTTGGAGTAGTAGTTTCTTTCTTCAAAGAATACATTTATTCTGCTTAAATCTTTTATTTTATTCAAATGCCTCCTTAAAAATGTTCTCAGGCTTTTAATGGAAATCATCAAAATAATTAAAAATAGAGCACCTACAAAGATTAAAGCAGAGCCAGCAGAGAAACAGGAGAAACATTTTGGTGAAAAAACAATAGAGAAAAAAGTCAAAGATGTAAGATCTGCTCACAGAGCACTTCCTAAAGGTTACATATCAGCTCCAGGCAAAGAACAATAGAGAATCACCCTTAAATCTTGTTAAAGATTATGACCCATAACAAATTAAGCAATAAAAACAGAAGGAACCCTTGCAGATCTCCATACTTCTCTAAATCAAATAATAACAACAAGAACATAGATTGCACTAATGTCTGTTGAATCAAACAGCCTTTTCTCTCCCTGCACTGCCTTGTACTTTCAGCTTTTTAGTTAGCTGACCTTTTTCTGTTATTATTCTCTGATATATTTAGCATCTAGATGCTTGTTTACAAGCGTGTTACTTGAAACGATGCTGACACATATCATGATTTTATTTTTAGAATATTTCTTTGCTTTTCTTTAATATGTCAGCAATTCTTGTTTATTGGTTGTTTTCTAGAGCTTGCAGAAATCTGAAAAGAAAGTGGCCTATTATCTTTTTTTTTTTTTTTTCATTTTGCCTGGGGCTATCTCAAAATCTATGATAATATTTAGGTTTATTTACTTTTTCAGGGTATTTTATTTAGCTCCTACTGGTGAGTAATATACAGTTGCTGCTTTAAAACATTTATTCCTTATTGGAGTGATAAAA
Organism: Cephalophus harveyi; assembly: GCA_006410635.1. NCBI lineage: Eukaryota > Metazoa > Chordata > Mammalia > Artiodactyla > Bovidae > Cephalophus > Cephalophus harveyi. The sequence continues at coordinate 134,310 of SJYT01050673.1, read as the reverse complement.
TAGATATTATAAGTAGTAAACTGAAATACTAATAAGTGCTGGAAAAGCATTTTTAGGTGAGATTTTCTGTAAACAAAAGGAAAATAAAAGTGAGAAAACAAAATTGGATCATATAAAATTTGGTCACTATCAGGTAGATGTGTATAAGAGACAGTATCAAATGTATCATAAGTTACCACTACATTATGCAATTTAATATTGCTATATATCCTCTTAGAAACTTATTTTTACTTTTCAAAATGACAGAAAACATAAGGTATAGCTTTTATTATTTGAAGGAATATAAAGTTAGTACCAGTCGTTATGTTTTATTACTGTTACCATCATTATTATACCAACCTTTAGGCATCTAGTTATTCTTAATGTAATATGTGTGCATAAAAGGCCTGAACATTTTTAAAAATTAACTTTTATTGGAGTATAATTGTTTTACAATGTTCTATTAGTTTCCCCTGTACAGCTAAGTGCATCAGCTATACATATACATATATCCCCTCATTTTTGAATTTCCTTCCCGTTTAGGTCACCACAGAGAATTGAGTAGAGTTCCCTGTGCTATACAGTAGGTTCTTATTCGTTATCTGTTTTATACATATTAGTGTTTACATGTCAACATCAATTTTCCAGTTCATCTTACCCCCGCTTCCTCATTGGTATCCATATGTTTGTTCTTTACATCTGTGTCTCTATTTCTGCTTTGCAGATTAAACTCATCTGTATCATTTTTCTAGATTCAAAATATAGGCAATATTTTACAATGTTGACTTACTTCACTATGTATGGTGTCTCTGGGTCCATCCATGTTTTTGCAAATGGCACAATTTTATTCCTTTTTATGGTCGAGTAATATTCCATTGTATAACACACACATATATATGTATACCATATCTTCTTTATTCCCCTGTTGATGGATACTTTCATGTCCTGGCTATTGTAATTAGTGCTGCAATAAACACTGAGGTAGGTGCAGGTATCTTAATGAATTATTTTCTTCAAGTTTATGTTCAGGAGTGGAATTGCTAGGTCATATGGTAGTTCTTTGTTTAGCTTTTTAAGGAAACTCCATACTGTTCTCTATGGTGGCTGTATCTATTTACTTTCCTGCTAGCAGTGTAAAAGGGTTACCTTTTCTCCACACTCTCTCCAGCATTTATTTTTTGTAGATTTTTTGATGATGGCCATTCTGAGTCAGTATGAAGTGATACCCCATTGTAGTTTTGATTTGCATTTCTCTATTAATTAGTAATGTTGAGCATATATTCATGTGTGTTGTTGTTTTTTTGTTTTTTTTTTTTTGCAATCTGTATGTCTTCTTTGGAGAAATGTCTATTTAGTTCTTTTGCCTATTTATTTATTTTATTTAGATGAATGAGCTATTTGTGTATTTTGGAGATTAATCCCTTGTGAGTTGCTTTATTTGCAAATATTTTTCCCATTCTGAGGGTTGTCTTTTCAGCTTATTTATGGTTTCATACCATATTAAAACATAAATTTGGCTATTTCAATTGACATATAATTAACTCATTCAAAGATTATTCAGTATTACAATGATTGAATAGAAGTTCATAATATATATTTAGCAATGTCCACAATTTTCCTATTCCTATAAGTGAAGGGTGTTTTATTTTACAAGAAATGAAAAATAAAAATAAATATAATAAAAATATTAAAAATAAAAGAAATATAAAAATAAATATATATTTAAAGATAAAAACCAGAAACATGGAGTAGAATAATCTACATAAAGGTATGTGTGAATAAAATTATAGCAGAAAAGTACAGGTCAGGCCCAATGGCACAACGATCATATCACTTACCGGAATCATATACATAGGAAAGACCTTAGAGAAAAATATGAAATAGAGAGCTGAGGCAACATGAAGAAAATTCTTAAATGCTAATTAATGTACATGAGTGATATTTAGTTGGCAAATCAGAAGTATTGAACATCTTAAGCTGGCTTTATCACATAAGTAACCACAGAGAAAGCACTTAAGGGGCTAAAGAGCCAAACTGGCCTCCTGTTATGCTACCTGATACATAAAAATTACTATGACATCAGGTTTCTTTACCATATTCTATATTTTTTTAAAAAGTAATTTTATTCTTAGTATGTTGTATATGTTTAGTGACTCAGCCATGTCTGACTCTTTGAGACCCATGGAACTGTAGCTTGCTAGGCTTCTCTGTCCATAGGATTTCCCAGGCAAAGAATATCACAGTGGGGTGCCCTTTCCTCCTCCAGAGGATCGTCCCGATCCAGGAATCCAACCCGTGTCTCCCGTGTCTCTTGTATTGGCAGGCAGGTTCTTTACCACTAGTGCCACCTGGGTAGCCAATTTTATTCTTAGCAGTAATACTATACAATGTACATCTCATATATGTATTAACAGGTAGAGCTTACACTCAAATATGTCTTTGGATGTGGATGGTATACTTTTCAATTTACATAGCAATACCCAGATCAGTGCCTAGCATGACATCAGTATTTAAAAATAAAATTTGATGCAGGAAAAAATACACAAATTTAAAAGCATTTCCAAATAATATCTAGTTCCAAGTTTATTTTTCTCTTAAAAAATAGTGTTTTGACACAAAACCTGACTTTCTATGTGCAATTTCAATATGTGATTTATTTGGTCTCTCTTTGACAAGATTTTTGACTAATATTTGTTAAATATTCTTTTATAAAATCATGCATTATAGGAGGGAAAGGCTTGAAAATTTCTCCATACCTCACCTTTGAACAGTATGAAAAAAATCTCACTGGACTAGTATGTTGAAAAAATAGTGACTGTTTTAAAATGTTTTGATAAGTGAAGATAATGAAAGACAAAATGAAAATTAATATGACCTGCTGCTACTGCCAAGTCACTTCGGTCGTGTCCGACTCTGTGCAGCCCCATAGATGGCAGTCCACCAGGCTCCCCCGTCCCTAGGATTCTCTAGGCAAGAACACTGGAGTGGGTTGCCATTTCCTTCTCCAATGCATGAAAGTGAAAAGTGAAAGTGAAGTGACCTAGCAGTTTCCAAATATAAGGCATTTTACATGCCTAAATCCAGTTAGGTTTCTCAATGTTCCTATATTTTGGGAGATAGGGGCCCCGCCACAGGCTCCTCCATCCATGGAATTTTCCAAGCAAGAATACTGGAGTGGGTTGCCATTCCCTTCTCCAGGGGAATCTTCCGCACCCTGGGATCAAACCTAGGTTTCCCTCATTGCAGACAGACTCTTTACCATCTGAGCCACTAGCGAAGGCTCCCTATATTTGAGATACTGATAACCCCATTTCAGGGCTTTCCTGGTGGCTCCGTGGTAAAGAATCCGCGTGCGGTGCAAAAAACGCAGGCGACTCACGTTCGATCCCTGGGTGGGGAACAACCCCTGGAGGAGGGCATGGCAACCCACGCTGTATTCTTGGAGAATCTCATGGTCAGAGGAGCCTGGCAGGCTATACAGCCCATGAGGTCGCCAAGAGTCAGAAGTGACAGAAGCGCCTGAGCAGGCACGCAACCCCGTCTCACAGAACAGAAATCTCAAGGTTCAGGAGTTTAACATATGAAAAGTAAAATAGAGGATACAGAATTCCAGTTAGATATGACTGACTCAAAACTGTTTACTTTTTGATTAGCCACGCTCTCTCCTAAAATTTTACCTAGTCTTACTCTCCTATGTGTGGGTGTCTGCGTGCATGCTAAGTCACTTTAGTCCCGCCTGTCTGGGCGACCCTATAGACTGTAGCCTGCCAGGCTCCTCTGTGCTGTAGGATTCTTCAGGCAACAATACTGGAGTGGGTTGCCATGCCCTCCTCCAGGGGATCATGCCCTCCTCCAGGGGATCTTCCCCTCCCAAGGATCAAGCCTGCATCTTGTGCGGCTGCTGCATTCATTGCAGGCAAATTCTTAACGGCTGAGCCACGGGGGCGAGGTAGGTGGGGGAGTGAAAATGAAAGTTGCTCAGTCGTGTCCAACTATGTATACACAGGCCTATATAGAAATTAAATGATTTATCTAAGATATCTAAGGAAATAGCTTCAAAAATATGACAGTCATGGTTCCGTTTAGTTCAGTTCAGTCGCTCAGTCGTGTCCGACTCTTTGCGACCCCATGAATCGCAGCATGCCAGGCCTCCCTGTCCATCACCAACTCCCGGAGTTCACTCAGACTCACGTCCATCGAGTCATTGGCCAGCAGAGCCAAGTGGAAGGTTCAAATATACTCATAGTGGTTTTAAGCTCTTCTATATGTTGACAATTCATATATCACGGATTGAACTTGGAGCCAAAATGATCCTATAGGATATGATGGTGTTTCTTCTTAATGAGTATTTTTTTACCTTACTGGGTTGTACCTGCAAGTGTTCCTTGTTAATCACAGCTAAAGACATGTACATTTATTGAGATACATCAGGCATATCACCTAAGAAATTAAATTCATAAATGATAATTATTTCAGAAGGATTTTCTCCATACCATGAATATAAAACATCATTCTTCTGCTTATGTTATTATCTATCCTATGATGCTAAGGGGAAAGAAAACCCAAAATAAAGCACAAAAAAGCCCCAGATACTGGTTTTCACTTTATCTTATGGAATGTTCCAGAGTCATTTGTTTTATGGGTGAATTGAAACAATATCATGCAGCTTCTTAAAAACAAACTTAATATGTACTTTGTGAAATAAAAGCCAACAAAATATTTTTCTGCTGACACTTAATTTCACCATAGTTAAACCAGAGGAGAATAATAGAGTTGTCAAATGATACTGCAATGCAAAAGAAACTGCAGCATGATAGATTGTTTTCCAAGATACATTCCTGATGATACCATAACACAGAGAACATATCCAAAATGCCTAACACAGAAACAAGTACATATTCTGTGTCAGAAATGGTCAGACTAGTTCATATTTGGGTGCACATCAGTAACAGGAAGGAGTTAGTTGGGAAGATTTTTGAATACATCACCTTAAGTCAAGTGAATACATGGTGGTCAGGTACCAGAGTCGAGCCAGATCCTGTGTAACACACACACACACGGGGAAAGAGAGAGACAGAGAATTTGAGAGAGAAATACAAACAACTCAAACTCAAACTCAATGAAATAAGAGACGGGTATACTTAAATATAGGAAAAAAAGGCAGCATGTGCAGAGACACTGAAAGAAAAAACAGAATACCTAAAAACTAATATATATTTAAAAATCTTTTTCTAGAAATATGTAATATGACTTGTCATAAGACCACCAGGCCAAATCTGTCATCTGTAAGGTATAGGTCAGAGGCTAAAATAGAAACATTAGAGCATTAAAGCTTGTAAAAGACAAGGTAGTTATAAATATGTTATTATTCTTAAAACCAATGAAGCACGGAAGCATCAAAACTGCTTGTGAATTAGTGGAAATAAACCCTAAGAAAATAATTTCATAATAAATTGTGCAATTTATAACTACCACAGCATCATTAAGAAATAGATATGGGTAGAGACACATAACTATATGGTGAAATTTTATTATTATTGCAATATAGCATTTAAAACAACTGGAGTCAGAACAGATGTGGGATTATCTTCGACAGTAACTACTTCCTAAGAAGCAATAGAACAAATTTGCATAAAATCAACTAGTATACCCAGTCACTTATCATTCATATTTGAATTCAAAAAGAGCTTCTCAGATTTTTGGTTTCAGAAAAAATTTCTTTGCCTCAGGATTTTATTTGCAAGCTTCAGATCCTTGAGAGGTACTCTTTTAAAGAAGAAATGTACAATCCATTTGTTTTCACTAATTATTACCAGATCTTTTAGATACTTAGATAAATAAATTAAAGAACCACCTGCTAATGAGAAATGAATTGCTGCTTATTAGCTTAACTAATGGATATAATTATTGACAAAAATGTCACATACAGTTCCATTATAAAAAGGAAATCAGGTAATTTTTAAAGATTTCAAACTCATACACTACATTAGTAAAGAAGAAAAAAGGATCAAGAGAGGTAGATTTAAAAGACAAAATTCCAAGACTTACAAGGCAATACCTTAAAAACGTTTTTTATTGTAAAAATAATAATAGATAAGTATAGAATTCTGAATGGGAATATGGTAGATTGAAGATTGCTAAGCTGGTCACAATTCTTTGCAGTTGTTGTTCAGTCACTAAGTCATGTTCAACTCTGCAACCCATGGACCAAAGCCCATGCCAAGCTCCTCTGTCTCCTCCACTATCTCCCAGAGTTTGCATAAATTCATGTCCATTGAGTTGGTGATGCTATCTAACCATATCATCCTCTGCTGCCCACTTCTCCTGCCTTCAGTCTTTCCCAGCAGCAGGATCTTTTCCAGTGAGTCTGCTTTTTGCATCAGGTAGCCAAAATATTGGCGCTTCAGCTTCAGCAACAGTTCTTCCAATGAATATTCAGTGTTGATTTCCTTTAAGATAAACTGGTTTGAGCTCCTGGGAGTCCAAAGGACTCTCCTATCGATAGGTAGACACTGTTTCCCCAACCCTTGAATCTGGGCTGGCCTGATCACTTGCTTAACTGATAAAGAATGTGACACAAATGTTGCTGTATGAGTTCTGAGCCTCAGTCTGTAAAAGCCTGGCAGCTTCTGTGAACATTTGCAACCCTGCTGCCACAGGAGAAAGTGCAAGCTTCCATTACAGGTTGGGAAAATATCCAAAGTGAGAAGTGTTTCCTGGAGTCCGTAGCTTTTTCCACCGGAAAATTACTCAGATATTAGAAGTCACAGGAGCAGCAAAGTGAGTGGACACTTAAGAACTGGTAAAGAAGAATGAAATCAATGAAAGAAGTCAATTCAGTTCTCAACATGTTGGCTTGTATTTATTAGCTAACAAAGTTCTGTTCCAGATGGCATCTGCTGAGGAACAGCACAATGCCCTTTCCATCTGATGTGTCTGAAGAGATGTTCAAGAAATAAGCATTTTAAAGCAAATTCATACAAAAACAAAGGGCAAAATATATATCCAAAATAAAAGAACCTTAAACAAAAATATCAAAAGAATTAAGCCATATAGTTAAAAAGTGCATAAAATGTAATAATTAACACATTTGAAAGATTCTGCTGTCTTTGAGATGTAGCTTTAGGAATTTAGGAACTAATAATAAAAAAATAGAACAAAACAATCTATGCTATCAAGCATAGATGATACCATCAAATACTAGAATGCAATTAATTCATCACTAGATTTCTGAATTAATAAAAAATAAAATCTGAATCTGCACTTCTGTAACAAATCCTTTTACAAAATAACACAAGTTTAAGGAGTAGAAAACAGAGGGGAAAAGTACTAGATGTTTCATAACACCATCCAAAGATAGTAACTGTTAAATTTTCAACATCTATTCTTATAATAGTTTTCTTTCTATGTATTTACATGAAGCATAATCTGCAAACCCTTATTTTTTAACTTTTCATTTTATTTAAGAATGCCCAAAATATCCTCAGTACTTAGAATCCAAATCTAGTATGCAAAGTTTCTATGCAAAAATACTCTCATGTAGTTGATGAAAGTGCAAATTGGTACTATCTTTGTGTGTGTGTGTGTGCGTGTGTGTGACTTCTGTAGTGTCCAACTCTTTGTGAACCCATGATACTATCTTTAGGAAGGGATATTTGGCAATATATATCAACATTTTTAATGTTTATACATTTAATCCAGAAATTTTGGGAACTTACCTTAAGAAAACTGTGACAAATATGAGCTATAAATACTGTGACTTAAATAAAATATTTTAAAGCATATTTATTCAAGGAAAAAGCTTTGCTAGGTATTCTCTAATCCAGTTGAATAGAATTCAATCACTAAGATAATGTTGTGGAAAAAAATAGTGATATTTCTACATATATTAGGTGAAAATGTTGAAAATATGTTATTTAATATTCTAGGCTCTTTTTTGAAAACTCAGCAGTGGCCACAGGACTGGAAAAGGTCAGTTTTCATTCCAATCCCAAAGAAAGGCAATGCCAAAGAATGCTCAAACTACCGCACAATTGCACTCATCTCACACATTAGCAAAGTAATACTCAAAATTCTCCAAGCCAGGCTTCAGCAATACGTGAACCGTGAACTTTCTGATGTTCCAGCTGGTTTTAGAAAAGGCAGAGGAACCAGAGATCAAATTGCCAACATCTGCTGGATCATGGAAAAAGCAAGAGAGTTCCAGAAAAACATCTATTTCTGCTTTATCGACTATGCCAAAGCCTTTGACTGTGTGGATCACAATAAACTGTGGAAAATTCTGAAAGAGATGGGAATACCAGACCACCTTTGGGATTTCTTTAGAAGGAATGATGCTGAAGCTGAAGTTCCAGTACTTTGGCCACCTCATGCAAAGAGTTGACTCACTGGAAAAGACATTGATGCTGGGAGGAACTGGGGGCAGGAGGAGAAGGGGACGACAAGAGGATGAGATGGCTGGATGGCAGCACTGACTCTATGGCCGTCAATCTGAGTGAACTCTGGGAGTTGGTGATGGACAGGGAGGCCTGGCATGCTGCGATTCATGGGGTCACAAAGAGTCAGACACGACTGAGCAACTGAACTGAACTGAACTGAACTGAGGCTCTTTTTAAAGGTTTTCATTCATCTAATATTCTCTTACTATGTTAAGTACTAGTCTAAGCACTTTATAAATCTTAACTCTGTTTTGAATCTTTCTAATGTTCCTTGAAGAAGGTATTATCCTTTTTCCCATTTTACCAATAAACACATTGAAGAATGAACAAATTAAGTAATTTTTTTTGGGTCACATAACTACTAAAGGTCAGACATCTAAATCCAGCCACTGCACTCCAGAGTTGCTGCTTTTAGTTCCTACTACATTATGATGCTGCATATGGCTCTTTTTAAAGGTTTTCATTCATCTAATATTCTCTTACTATGTTAAGTACTAGTCTAAGCACTTTATAAATCTTAACTCTGTTTTGAATCTTTCTAATGTTCCTTGAAGAAGGTATTATCCTTTTTCCCATTTTACCAATAAACACATTGAAGAATGAACAAATTAAGTAATTTTTTTTGGGTCACATAACTACTAAAGGTCAGACATCTAAATCCAGCCACTGCACTCCAGAGTTGCTGCTTTTAGTTCCTACTACATTATGATGCTGCATATTTGTGTGTGTGTAAGTGCACGTGTATATCAACACACATATGTAGATTCTTTAGCTATGCAAAATATACTTAATATATATACATATACACTTGTAATCATGTTAAAGTAGTTTGTAACTTTTTCAAATATTATACTGCAATCTAAATCAGGCTTTATCACTAAACTTTGTGGTTGTTTTTATTTGTTGTTGTTGTTCCGTCACTCAGTCCTGTCTAACTCTTTGAGACCCCAAGTACTGCAGCATGCCAAGCTTCCCTGTCCTTTACCATCTCCTGGAACTTGCTCAAACTCATGTCCATCTAGTCAGTGATGCCATCCAACCATCTCATCTTCTGTTGCCCTCTTCTCCTCCTGCCTTCAATCTTTCCCAGCATCAAGGTCTTTTCTAGTGAGTCAGCTCTTCACGTCAGGTGGCCTATGTATTGGAGCTTCAGCTTCAGCATCAGTCTTTCCAACAAATATTGAGGTTGATTTCCTTTAGGATTGACTGATTTAATCTCCTTGCAGCCCAAGGAACTCTCAAGAGTCTTCTCCAAAACCACAGTTCTAAAGCATCAGTTCTTTATCACTCAGCCTTATTTATGGTCCAGCTCTCACATCCATACATGACTACTGGAAAAACCAAAGCTTTGACTATACAGGCCTTTGCCAGCAAGTTAATGTCTCTGCTTTTTGACACACTATCTAGGTTTGTCATAGCTTTTCTTCCAAGGAGAAGAATCTTCTGATTCCATGGTTTTGGTCACCATCTGCAGTGATTTTGGAGCTCAAGAATATAAAGTCTGTCATTGTTTTCATTGTTTTTCCATCTATTTGTCATGAAGTGATGGGACCAGATGCCATGATCTTAGTTTTTTGAATGTTGTTTCAATCCAGCTTTTTCACTTCCCTCTTTCACCTTCTTCAAGAGGCTCTTTAGAAACTTTTCACCTTTTGCCATAAGGGTGATGTCATCTGCATATCTGAGATTATTGATATTTCTCCTGACAATCTTGATTCCAGCTTGTGCTTCATCCAGCCTAGCATTTCGCATGATGTACTCTGCAAGTAAATTAAATAGGCAGGGTGACAATATATAGCCTTGACATTCTCCTTTCCCAACTTTTAACCTGTTCATTGTTCCATGTCTGGTTCTAACTGTTGCTTCTTGACCTGCATATAGATTATGCAGGAGGCAGGTAAGGTGGTCCGGTATTCTCATCCCTTTAAGAATTTTCAACAGTTTGTGATCCACACAAAGACTTTAGCATAATCAATGAAGCAGAAGTAGGTGTTTTTTTCTGGAATTTTCTTGCTTTTTCAGTGATCCAACAGATGTTGGCAATTTTATCTCTGGTTCCTCTGTCTTTCGTAAATCTAGCTTGAACATCTGGGAGTTCTTGGTTCAAGAACTTTTGAAGCCTGACTTGGAGAATTTTGAGCATTACTTTGCTAGCATGTGAAATAAGTACAATTGTGCTGATAGTTTACTATTCAGTTCAGTTCAGTTCAGTTCAGTCGCTCAGTCGTGTCCAACTCTTTGCGACCCCATGAATCGCAGCACGCCAGGCCTCCCTGTCCATCACCAACTCCCGGAGTTCACTCAGACTCACATCCATCGAGTCCGTGATGCCATCCAGGCATCTCATCCTCTGTCACCCCCTTTTCCTCCTGTCCCCAATCCCTCCCAGCATCAGAGTCTTTTCCAATGAGTCAACTCTTCGCATGAGGTGGCCAAAGTACTGGAGTTTCAGCTTTAGCATCATTCCTTCCAAAGAACACTCAGGGCTGATC
>SJYT01050673.1:109976-122988 GCA_006410635.1 Cephalophus harveyi | reverse complement strand
GCCCAAAAAATAAAGTCTGACACTGTTTCCACTGTTTCCCCATCTATTTCCCATGAAGTGATGGGACTGGATGCCATGATCTTTGTTTTCTGAATGTTGAGCTTTAAGCCAACTTTTTCACTCTCCTCTTTCACTTTCATCAAGAGGCTTTTTAGTTCCTCTTCACTTTCTGCCATAAGGGTGGTATCATCTGCATATCTGAGGTTATGGATATTTCTCCCAGCAATCTTGATTCCAGCTTGTGTTTCTTCCAGTCCAATGTTCCTCATGATGTACTCTGCCTATCAGTGAAATAAACAGGGTGACAATATACAGCCTTGACGGACTCCTTTTCCTATTTGAACCAGTCTGTTGTTCCATATCCAGTTCTAACTGTTGCTTCCTGACCTGCATACAGATTTCTCAAGAGGCAGGTCAAGTGGTCTGGTATTCCCATCTCTTTCAGAATTTTCCACAGTTTATTGTGATCCACACAGTCAAAGGCTGTGGCATAGTCAATAAAGCAGAAATAGATGTTTTTCTGGAACTCTCTTGCTTTTTCCATGATCCAGCAGATGTTGACAATTTGATCTCTGGTTCCTCTGCATTAATAAAATGTAAAAGGATATACAGTGATTACTCAAGAAAGTAACTTATAATACAAATGGGCTCTACTGTTCTTCCCAGAAATTTATTTTAGCTGGTGTAATATTGGTAGAATACAAGGAATCATTCTTCATTTTTTTTTTGTAGCATATAGGTGAAAACATGTAAAGAAAGAGGATGGAATAACATCTATGTCCATAATATGTTGTTTGTACTTAACCATTTTTTTTTTTTTCATAATTTGCATGTAGTCTCAAGTTACAATCTTTATAAAACTCTTTGGTTAATAGCATTATCCTTAACTTACAAGGAAAAACACGAGGTTCAGACATATTTGTGTCTCTGAGTCACACAGCAAGTTAACAGCTAGACAGTTTCTTCCTGAGAAGAAATGTAGAGACAAGATTTTTTTTTTTTTGCATAATTTGCATGTAGTCTCAAGTTACAATCTTTATAAAACTCTTTGGTTAATAGCATTATCCTTAACTTACAAGGAAAAACACGAGGTTCAGACATATTTGTGTCTCTGAGTCACACAGCAAGTTAACAGCTAGACAGTTTCTTCCTGAGAAGAAATGTAGAGACAAGAAATGTCTCTACATTTCTTGTTCGTTTTTGACTTTTGTGTGTTTTTCAGTTCAAGTCTTACAATTCTCTCCATCTGATTGAAGGCTGAGATGAGATCCAGAATTGTCCAAAGCACCTCACTGAAAATAAATTGCTTTCCAGTAAAAAATGCCATTTTCAACTCTAAAGGGAAAGAGAGTCTGATATTTTAAACACAATATGTGTGTTCCCCCTCTTCCTAGTGTTGTAACTGGTATATATTTATTCTGTGGGAAGATGCAGTATTTAATAGGAATGTTTTAGATGCCTCGTGTGATTGTTCCAACATGCTTAATTGAAATAAAGAAAGCATTACTCTACACTACTCCTATTATGGCAAACCAACTTAGAACAAAACCAATGCTATTCTGCTGTGTCTGTAATAAATAGTCAGCTGCCTGGAAGCAGCACTGGGAGATAATCAAGAAAGAAATGAAGTAGCTTCAATTGTGCCATGGGTTACACATGCATGTTCTTTAACAAATTTTTCAAAAATGCTAACAAGCACAAATTTCTTCTGCTGACTTTTAGAATTCATCTCTATTGTATCTAATTATCAATGAGCTCCTAATTTTTTGACCCAAAATAATTGTCCAGAAACTCAATGTAAAATCTACGTGTAATCTCTGAGGTCAGTTTGAAATAGTTGGCAGCATCAGTGGTCCACTGACCGTCTTTCATCCTTTTATATTCTGATTACTTAACTGATAATTTATGAGGATTTTATAAGCTGTATTTAATTGTGTCATATTGTGTGTAATCACAACTGGGGAAATAATGTTAGGCTTCAATATATGGGGTTGAATTTTATATGAACTAAAGCAATAGCCTTAAGTCAAAAAGTCAGGACTTCACCTGAAGCATGATTGACAAGTATGTCAGGAATTATATCAGTCAGTAAAGACATGATGCTTCACTTATTTAAAAGGAATGTACCTTTAATTTCTATTCATGAAGTATTCAATTGAGGTATAATTTCTTTTGTACTTCAGCTATGAGATAATAACAGTAATGTTGAGAGTTGGTGATGGACAGGGAGGCCTGGCGTGCTGCGATTCATGGGGTCGCAAAGAGTTGGACATGACTGAGTGACTGGACTAAACTGAACTGAACTGAAGATTGTTTTTAGCCCACTTGCAATATGAAAATATGGAATTATAAGGTTTAATGCAATTAGAGAAGTACCTATTCTTCAACTAATGAAATTCATTTGAAAAAGTGATCTGGAAAAAATAATATCTAAATAAACAGAATTTAACATTGTTTAAACTCTAAGAAGCTGAGCTGTTTGGTAAATATTCTTAGTTTTTCCCACTTCTGGGCATCTGGTAGATATGCACTTAATAGTCTTCTTGTAGTTGGGTGAGTGTTGTGACCAGTTCTGGAAGATGAGTTTCTAGTATCATTTTCAGTTCAGAGCATTCAATTGCTCATATGAGAACTCCAAAGTTGTATTTCTCCTTTGACACAGAGGTTGGGAACATGAGACACTGTTACTGTTCTGTTAGTCTCGACACCTCTAAGACTATGTAACATGCTTGTTCCTACTGACCTGGAAAGACATGTAGCACAAGCAAGAAAAGAATATTATTTTAAAGCTTTCATATTTAGGAGCTGTTTATTATTACAATATAAACTATCTTATACTGACCTATATACAATGGGTACCTAGAAATGAAGTACTGCTATACACGTAACTATGATGTGTATCATTGGCTTGGAAATCAGGCTATAGGTAGTAGAGAAATGAACACTGAATAGCCAGATAATGAACATGTATTTACTGCCCTATACAGTGGCAAAACATTTGGTAAAATTGTTGCTTGCTATAACTTGCAAGGCAAGTAATTCATCTAATGATAAATATGCTTATACATTGACACACACAGTTACACTCAAACATAATGATACATTATAGAAAAAGAGATGGGAAAACGGGTTAGTAGCATGTGTTGGTGAAGGTTGGTGGCATTGACCAAGTGCTTGTAGGAATGATGAGAGCTCATATAAAGCAGCACCTGGTTTGCAAGCAAGCAAAAAAAAAAAAAAAAGCATTCAGAAATTCATAATTTTCTAAGCGGTTACTTCTTATACCAACCCAATAAAAGTGCAATGAAAATGGCCATTGAGTAACAAAATCTTATTAGAACTCACCGTATGGCAAAGATCAAATAAAGAATATGGCTGTCACACCCACTATTAAACTTCTGAATGAATTAATGTGGCACCCAGTAAATCTTTTCAGTTGGAAAATAGCTCTAGGAAAAGAGATTGATTTCGCTGAAAGCATGCTAAAAAAGCTGTTCAGTCTTTCCAGGAAACACATTCCCTAATGCCATTTCAGATGGAGCCAGGGAAGTTAATGAAAAAGGGTCTTTTGGAGGGCTGAACTTGGATGAGATGTCCTACTAGAGAACAAGAAGGCGCCCGATTCCTAACCTGCAAGACAATGCACTTTCATTCATCTGTGCAGCTGAATTTCAGAATTGCTACGGAACAGTGACTCTTGTGTGTTTCTCATTCGTTTCCTTTTAAACAGAAACCCCCCAAAATGTGGTTATCCTGACCCTGTTTTACCATTATGTACTAAATTTTTAGTTTATGGATGTCCAAACCAAAACTGATCCTTTTATTTCATAGATTTCCAAATTAAAATCAGCCACATTGGAACCGAGTATCAGCCAGAGATTATGAATTTTGACTTTGATTCTGGGAGTGAATGAAGGCATATTGGTCTCCTTTGGAGAATGGGTGAGTAACTTATCACATGGTAATGAAATTAATGGAATGTTTGGTTGTCAGAAGTGACCTTTATCAGTAATTATCACAGCTTATCAAAACTTCCAATTTAGAATATGACATTACTCTTAGAATGTGACATCATTGAGCTTCCTTTGTAACTAGTTATATTTGCCCACATAACTAGTTATATGTCATGGAATAAAGCCTTTCCATTATCCTTTGTTAGCATATAACAGTAATTTTGGCTATGTCCTATCTTTGTTTCCTTACTGTGATGCAATGTATTCTGTGAGCAGTTGAATGATAGATATAAAATGAGTATCAGTACATTTTGGGGGAGGAGGGACAAATCCTTTCCTATTCTTTCCAGGAAATTGAAGCTATCTCCTTTTGTTGTTGTTGTTCAGTCACTCAGTCATATCCTACTCTGTGACTCCATGGACTGCAGCACACAAGGCTTCTCTGTCCTTCACTGTCTTCTGGAGTTTGCTCCAATTCTTGCCCATCGAGTCTTCAAGTGAGTTATTGGAGACTATACGAAGTTTTTGTTTGCCCACCTGCAGTTAGCATTGCCTCCTGGCGATTGCGATGACTGTGTCACACAGTAAGTACCAGCAGCTCAACATATCAAGGTTGTATGGATTAGTCCACCTTGCTGTTACAACTCAGCCTGTTCTGCAGGGCAATCCAAAATTTCAGATAGGAAAAACTACAGGTTAAAAGTGAAGTTAAAGAGATCTTAAGATGAAATGATTCATCTTGGAGAGTTTTCTCTCTAATAGTAAACGTTTTAAGAAATAGGATCCAAGAGAAAGATACCAGAATGTCTGACAGATATGGACTCAGTCATATAAATTACGTAAAGATCATAAGACTTTGATCTGGATTGATTTATACCATAGCAAGGCAAGTAAAATTGTATCTTAAGTGTAAGACCCCTGGAAAAGTGCACAAAACAGATTCACTAAGTGCTTTAACTCTAAGCCAAACTTTGTATAGTACTAAGTGCTATAGTATACTATTTTGTCTTTATATGGTTTGTGTTCCTCACAACTGCAATTTACTGAAATCATCATAGCGAGATGCCCATTTGGATTGCCTGTGGGACTAAATGTATGATAGTTAACGAAGAAAGACAAGGAAGTATTGGGAAAAGTGAAAGTGAAGTTGCTCAGTCGTGTCCCACTCTCTGTGACCCCATGGACTGTAGCCTACCAGGCTCCTCTGTCCATAGGATTTTCCAGGCTAGAGTACTGGAGTGGGTTGCCATTTAGGTTATATCTTCAGGGTCTTTTTTTCTGAAAGGAAACCTTCAACTTCCCCACACACCACTGTCTGGTTGATGACAATAAAATTTTTGTAGCAATAGAAACTCCCTTAGGATTATTATCTATTTGAGCAAATCACTTAGTATATGTCTGTTTTTATTATAGTTGTTCAGATATACTTTATTGATAGATGATTAATAAGGAGAGAGGGAAGAAGGGAGAAAAAGAGAAAGGGAGACAGTGATATTTGCATGGTAGAAATTCCATTTAGTCCCTGGGATATAGAGAAAGCAAAAATCTATTATGAGAGAAAGAAACTGGTGTACTGACTATGTACAATACCAGTTCTTGAAATAAAACTTTAAAAATGTAGAGGGGTGTATGAATGTGTGGATGTGTGTTTGGCAATTGATGTGATTTATACTAATTTAGCATTTTAAAAATGCAGCAGTAAGTTAAATCAAAGAATTAAAATCAATTGATTCCATTTATTAACAAAAGAAGTTACAATGTGTATTACAGGTGTTTCACACACATTTTTGAGTCTATTGATAAATATACAGTTTATATTAGATTGACACACTTTGAATCATTTTATATATTGTCTAATTAGTGTTGCACTAATCACCACCTCTTTCTATGGGAAGAAAGCTGCCTTAAGTGATACTCAAGATACTTAAGATACTTATATCTTCTGATGTTCAGTCCATTGCTTCACCCAATAGGCTTACAATTATGTCGAATTAAAGAGCATTTACAAGTAAAACTATAATGCATAAATCTTAAACATTCAACAATACTGGAGTGAAACAGGCTTGTTTTGTAATTCAGTTAAACATTGAATCAAACACCAATAGGATCGTTCTGGCTTGATATACTTTTAAGTTATTAAGAAAGCTAAGTGAGTATATATACCTTAAGAAACATCTTGTCTTAATGTGCTCTAGACAGAACGTTTTATCTGTGTACAGTTGCAGGGAATTGACAGGCAGTCTCATCCATCTTTTTTTTTTTTTTTCTTTTCTTCCACAACCCACCCCTCCTTGCCTGCTTCTCATTAAGCTCTTTGTGTATATGAACAAAGCCATTCTGTTGGCTGATAACGAAAAAAACAGAGATATGTAACATGGTTTATAAGATTTCTCAACCATAATGTGAAAACATGTTTCTGCTTTAAAATAAAATTAAACAATTTGCACATGATCAACTTTTCTTCACTTTTGTATGGAATTATTGCAAAGACATTCTTTAGGCAAACTTTTAATTTCTCTTCTTATCTCATATTTACTATATATGTATTTTTTTTCTTTTGCTTTCTACCCCCAAGAACCTTGCTTCAAATATTCACAGCAGCTGCTGGCACCATCTCTCCTATGGGAATGTATGCACTTTACTTATATTTAGTGAGATGTCTTGAGGAAATGATTCAGTCAATAAGGCTTCCCATTATACTAGGAATTGAGAAAGAATAACTTAGAAAGTGTATATATTCCTTGATCTCTGAAAAATCTATTTCATTAATATAAAATGCTTCGGTGAAAATTAGCCTCCCCTTGTAATTTAGTTCTCTGCCCATTCATGTAAGCTCTAGAGAGAGAAATGATTTGCCATATTAAAAATATGAAAAAAAGTCATTGAAGTTTAAATTGCAAAGCAAAACAAACAAACAAAAAAAAACGTATTAGGTGGTTTCTCCCTTTAATTTTGCTGATGGAACAATTCTTGTACATTATCCCCATGATGATTTCTAGTGCTATTAGGAAATCTAATTAGCTATTTAGGACTGTATTTGTGAAGAAATGTTTACTTAATAAAGAAAAGTAAACAACTGACATTGTGTATTTTCAATTTGTGACAAGAAACCTGTGAATTTTATTATTTAAGAAGAAAATGTGACTTTTGCTGTTAATAGTAAATATTATAGTGTGATACTAGTAGAAAATGTAATAGCAAAGATAACACTTTTTGGTTATTTTTCAGTACCTGGGTTTGATCCCTGAGTTGGGAAGATCCCCTGGAGAAGGGAATGGCTACCCATTCCTAGATTCTGGCCTGGAGAGATGTGTATAAGAGACAGTGGTAAAATTATAAATCTGATATATTGCTGTTAATTTTTGTGTCTCACTTCACATTCATAAAGATTTCTAATATTTTTATTGGTATTTTAATGTTAAATATTTAGAATCCTTTTTATGAGTTATTTTGGATACATCCGGTATAAATAAACCATGACTAATTCTGGGTGGAAAATATTTTTCACTTATAAGCTTTTTCTTGTTTAAGTCTGAAAAAAATACATAATTTAATCCTAAAACAAATTTAAAATTTTTGTGGCACAGCTACTATGCCATTTTTGTAGATTTTCACACATATACCAGTGTGCTTAACTACTATCCCATGTCTTCCAGAACTTTGCAAGAACAGGTAAAGAGAGTGCCCAAGAAAAATATACAAGAAATGAAGTGTGATGGCAGATCCAACTAGTTCAGAAAATAAATATTATCAAATATGTGAGTTTGTTGTTAAGAGATTTGTATAAGAAGATTTGTATAGTCCTTACCAATCCTATCCTACAGCTGTAGGTCACCTATGAGACAAAGGGGAAAATAGGTAAATACATATATCACCATATTTTGAGAGCAGAGCTCACAAATTAGATATAGTGTCTGTGCAAATGAAAAGTGAATTTGAGTACATAGAAGCAAAGTTCTTTTTATTGATATATATATATATATATATATATATGCTGCTAAGTCGCTTCAGTTGTGTCCGACTCTGTGTGACCCCATAGATGGCAGCCCACCAGGCTCCCCCATCCCTAGTAATCTCCAGGCAAGAACACTGGAGTGGGTTGCCATTTCCTTCTCCAATGCATGAAAGTGAAAAGTGAAAGTGAAGTCGCTCAGTCATGTCTGACTCTTCATGATCCCATGAACTGCAGCCTACCAGGCTCCTCCATTCATGGGATTTTCCAGGCAAGAGTACTGGAGTGGGGTGCCATTGCCTTCTCCATATATATATGATAGTTCACTAACTTAGTTCTGTGTAACTTCCTTTGCAAAAACATATCACGATTTATTTATTCTACTTTTGACAGAAAATACTTTAAAATTTGTTAAGACTTCTTTATGACTCAGAATATTTTTCAATTTTGGCAAAGATACTCTGTATACTGGAAAGAAAAAAAAAGTTATGCTATAGTTAGGTGGAATGTGTTTTGTTTTGTTTTGTTTTTCAAATAAGTTGGTTGGTCTTATCTATTTTACTGAATATTTTTTATGTTGATTTTATCAGTTACTGAGAAAGGCCTATTGGAATACACCATTATGATTGTGGATTCATCTACATCTTTTTTTTTTTTTTTTTTTTTTTTTTCTCTTCTCCCTGGTGGGGAAGCTCAGGCTCAAGCAGCCTGGATGCAGAGCCTGGATTCACGTCATGAGGGTAGCAAGTGACAGGCTGAGACTGGAGGCTTGGGGGCTTCATGTGTCCTAGTCTCATTCAGAGAAGCTCTGCTTACAGCAGTTGAGACCCAGGTGATTCTCAACGAGGCAGGGTGAATTAAGCACCTTTGTGAGCATCATCCTTCCCTGGGTCCTGCTGCTCATGGAGACCCTGGGGCTTCTTCAGTGTGAGCCTGAGGATCAGGGTACTGGGGCCCTGAGACGTGCTGGCATGCTGGGGCTGTTTGGGATGTCTCAGGTAGCAAGGGGCCCACCAGCTGACGAGGCTGCCTTCTTCTGTGGGAAAGCAGTGGAGGAAGGAGCAGCCCTGGAGGAGGGAGAGGTGGTGTGATCCGACAATTGTTCTAGCTGCTGGGGTTTCAGCTTTTGCATCACTCCTTCCAAACAAATCCCAAGACTGATCTCCTTTAGGATGAACTGGTTGGATCTCCTTGCAGTCCAAGGGACTCTCAAGAGTCTTCTCCAGCACCACAGTTCAAAGCACAGTGGGTGTTCAGCTTTCTTCACAGTCCAACTCTCATATCCATACATGACCACTGGAAAAACCATAGCCCTGACTAGATGGACCTTTGTTGGCCAAGTAATGTCTCTGCTTTTCAATATGCTATCTAGGTTGGTCATAACTTTTCTTCCAAGGAGTAAGCGTCTTTTAATTTCATAGCTGCAGTCACCACCTGCAGTGACTTTTGAGCCCCCCAAAATAAATTCTGACAATGTTTCCACTGTTTCCCCATCTATTTCCCATGAAGTGATGGGACAGGATGCCATGATCTTCGTCTTCTGAAACCCTCCTACCTCACCCCAATTCCCAGCCCTAAGCTGCAGGGCCACTCCTCTTTCACCCCTCCCAGTTCTGAAGCTCTCTACTGTCCTGAGGAGCCTCAGTGGACCTACAGGTCTGTGCACCGCAATCGCTCTGCTGACCCCCTAACCACCACCAAGAACCCCTCTGGGACCCCCTGTGTGGGCACCTTCCATTATTCCGGGGATTGGCAGGACAGATGGCTCCTGGCCCTTGCAAGGGCTGGGTAGTATGATTAGAACAACCCACTTTATTTGTTTGTAAATAAGAACACTTACTCATAGAGAAGGAAATGGCAACCCACTCCAGCGTTCTTGCCTGGAGAATCCCAGGGACAGGAGAGCCTGGTGGGCTGCTGTCCATGGGGTCGCACAGAGTCGGACACCACTAAAGCGACTTAGCAGCAGCAGCAGCAGCACTCAGAGAAAATCTGTTCATGTCAGACATGAAGTGATAACTAGTTGTGGGTGGATGGGGAGCTTCTCTGCCTTCTCTGGAATTCCCTAGGACAGTGAGGCAATGTAGCTTTGGTTCCTGGGCGCTCAGCCATCCAGGCCCTGATCACCGCAGTCCAAGTCAGGCCACTGAGCACACAGGCCCAGGAGACCAGCTGGGGTCCACTTGGCACTGCCCCCTTCCCTTCCCAGTTGCACAGACCTGGACAACTGCTGCCCTAGGCTCCTGCCACCAGGCCAGATGAAGGCGCTCACTGGCAAGCTGTCCTTTGACACAGGGTTATGTGAGGGCCAGATGAGTGGAGCCCTGAGATGCCCTTTGACCCGCAGGCCGGTCCTGCCCGCCCCCCCCAATCCCAATGGACACCTGCTCTGAGCCCCCAGCCTTGACCACTTCATGCCCACACCACCCAACCCCAAGGTCAGGCTGACTCACCACCTGCCAACAGAGGCTCACCCAAGCCACTCCAGTTCTCTGTCCCCTTCACCTAAACTGTTCAGGGTATACTAACCCTTGGGAAGCTCCAGGCCCAGGGGCCCCTCAAACCGAATGCTTCCTCTGGGGAGGCCCCAGACCTACCCACAGTGTCCCAGCTGGCCTTGGGGCTCCTGTCCACCGACTCCAGCCCTGGGATGCTGGACCCAGAGTAGCACTGGGCTAGGCTTTGAGCACTCCCAGCACCCCATCTGCCTGCAGGTCATTTTCACCATCACAGACGAGACCAACATGTTCCATGGGCTACCACTGCTGACCCCGTGGTCTTACACCACATACTGAGGGAGCTAGTGGCTGACCAGCAGCCAGCCTGTGAGCCTGGACATGGTGCTAAGGCAGATCAAGCCACCCCCAAGCAGCAGGGCGGGCACATTCCTCATGGGCACCAGGGTCACACTTTCCCTGGGACATTCTGGCCACATGTCACAAGGGCAGGTGTCACTCAGGCTTCAATAAAGTTGGTGCTGGTGCCTGCAAAGTGGCTACAGTCATAAGGCAAGGTCGACAGGAGCTGCCCCAGGGGTATTGGGGGGGGAAGACGTGAGCACAGGGGTGGGCTAGGGGAACCACTGCGGGTACTGGGAGCACTTCTCCACACAGCCACACAAGGACACACAGCTCACGTGAAAAAAATAAAGCCTTCCACACTTTCCCCATGAATTTGCCATGAAATGACAGGATCAGCTGCATGATCCTAGTTTTCTGAATGTTGAGCTGTAAGCCAACTTCTTCACTCTCCTCTTTCATTTTCAACAAGAGGCTTTTTAGTTCTGTTTCACTTTCTGCCATAAGGGTGGTGTCATATGTATATCTGAGGTTATTGATATTTCTCCCCACAATCTTTATTCCAGCTTGTGCTTCATCCAGGCCAGCATTTCTCATGATGTACTCTGTATATAAGTTAAATAAGCTGGATGATGATATACAGTCTTGACATACTCTTTTCCCTATTAGGAACCAGTCTGTTGTTCCATGACCAGTTCTATCTGTTGCTTCCTGACCTGCATAGATATCTCAAGAGGCATATCAGGTGGTCTGGTACTCCCATCTCCTTCAGAATTTTCCACAGTTTATTGTGATCACATGGTCTAAGACTTTGGCCTAGTCAATAAAGCAGAAATAAAGGTTTTTCTGAAATTCTTTTTTTTTTTTTTTTTTTGATGATCCAGGGGATGCTGGCAATTTGATAACTGGTTCCTCTGTCTTTTGTAAAATCAGTTTGAACATCTGGAAGTTCATGGTTCACGTATTGTTGAAGCTTGGCCTGGAGAATTTTGAACATTACTTTGCTACCATGTGCAATGAGTGTATTTGTGCAATAGTTTGAGCATTCTTTGACAGTGCCTTTCTTTGGGATTGGAATGAAAACTGACCTTTTCCCATCCTGTGGCCACTGCTGAGTTTTCCAAATTTGCTCGCATATTGAGTGCAGTACTTTCACAGCATTATCATTTAGGAATTGAAATATCTCGACTGGAATTCCATCGCCCCCACTAGCTTTGTTCATAGTGATGCTTCCTAAGATCCACTTGGCTTCACATTCCAGGATGTCTGGCTCTTGGTGAGTGATCACAACATCGTGATTATCTGGGTCATGAGGATCTTTTTTATACAGTTTTTCTGTNAATTGAAATATCTCGACTGGAATTCCATCGCCCCCACTAGCTTTGTTCATAGTGATGCTTCCTAAGATCCACTTGGCTTCACATTCCAGGATGTCTGGCTCTTGGTGAGTGATCACAACATCGTGATTATCTGGGTCATGAGGATCTTTTTTATACAGTTTTTCTGTGTATCTTTGCCACCTATTCTTAATATCTTCTGCTGCTCCTTGGTCCATACCATTTCTGTCCTTTATTGAGCCCATCATTGCATGAAACTTTCCCTTCATATCTCTGATTTTCTTGACGAGATCTCTACCCTTTCCCACTCTTTTGTTTTCCTCGTTCTTTGCACTGATCACTGAGGAAGGCTTTCTTATCTCTTCTTGCTATTCTTTGGAACTCTTCATTTAAATGGGTATATCTTTCCTTTTGTCCTTTTCTTTTCACTTCTCTTCTTTTCACAGCTATCTGTAAGGTCTCCTCAGACAACCATTTTGCCTTTCTGCATTTCTTCTTCCTGGGGATGGTCTTGGTCATTGCCTCCTGTACAATGTCAGGAACCTCCATCCAAAGTTCATCAGCCACTCTGTCAGATCTAGTCCCTTAAATCTATTTCTCACTTCCACTGTATAATCATAAGGGATTTAATTTAGGTCATACCTGAATGATCTAGTGGTTTTAGCTATTTTCTTCAATTTAAGTCTGAATTTGGCAATAATGAGTTCATGATCTGAGCCACAGTCAGCTCCTGGTCTTGTTTTGCTGACTGTATAGAACTTCTCCATCTTTGGCTGTAAGAATATAATCGATTTGATTTTGGTGCTGATAATCTGGTGATGTCCATGTGTAAAGTCTACTCTTGGGTTGTTGGAAGAGGGTGTTTGATATGACCAGTGTGTTCTCTTGGCAAAACTCTCTTTGCCTATGCCCTGCTTCATTCTGTACTCCAAGGCCAAAGTTGCCTGTTACTCCAGATGTTTCTTGACTTCC
>SJYT01050673.1:55396-105681 GCA_006410635.1 Cephalophus harveyi | reverse complement strand
AAAAAAAAAAAAAAAATCCTAGGACAGAGGAGCCTGATGGGCTATAGTCCATAGGGTCACAAAGAGTCAGACACAGCTAAGGAACTGAGCACATACAATTGAATTCATACTGTTAGGTGTCCCTTTTATAATATAATAGGTGGTCTCCATAATGGACTGATCATTTTGAGGTTATTGTCTTTAGCAATGCTTATACATCACTTGGTTTTCCTTGTGGCTCAGCTGGTAAAGAATCTGCCTGCAAAGCAGGAGACCTGGGTTTGATCCCTGAGTTGGGAAGATCCCCTGGAGAAGGGAATGGCTACCCATTCCTAGATTCTGGCCTGGAGAATTCCAGGGACTGTATAACCCATGGGCTCACAATGAGTCAGACATAACTGAGAAAATTTCACTTCCACAGACATAACTTGAAGCATGTCATATCAGATTTAGGATATGTATGCTACCTTTTTGGAGGTAATATTTGAATGGAAAGTTGTTTTCTATCTTTTACTTTCAATCTTTCTGTGTACTTATATTCAAAGGGTTATATCTTGTAAGCAACCTATGGAGTGTTGGTTTGTTTGTTCTCCTTGCATGAATTTCTTAACTTTGGATATTTAGTTCGTTTATATTTAATAAATTACCATATATATGTATTCATATCAACCATCTAAGTATTTGTTTCATAGCTTTTCTATCTGTTTCAACATTCCTTCATTATCTTTTATTGGTAGGCTTTGTATTAATCAATATTTTTATTATTATCTATTTGGCTCCTCCACTTGTTATTAGCTTTACATGTTTTATTAGGTTTTAGTAGTTGCCTTCACATAAATCTAATTCTTTAGAATATAATATTAAGTCATTTGTACTATAAGTTACTAACTAGTACTACCCAGGCAGTGTTAGGACCTTAGTGAGCATGTAATAACTATTTTCCAGCTCTTGCCTTTTGTGTTATTACTGTCATGCATTTAAATTCCACATAATATATTATTGCATTGTTTTGTATAATCATTATTAATATGCATTTACACACATATTCCCTAAATTTTTGTACTTGCTATCTTCTTTTATTTGTCTATTTCCCTCTTGGATCATGTTACTTCTTCCTGTTGAGTTCTCTTTAATATTTATTTTGATTTGGGTTTTCTGGTGGTAAAGTCTGCTAGTTTTTGGTGATTTGGAAATTTTATTTCACATTGAAATTTTATTTCAATGTTGGAAATGTTTCATTACTACCCTATGAAGCAGCATATTCAAGTGGAATTCCACATGAAATGTCTGCTCTCATGTCCTGGCTCTCTTAGATACTCCTGAAATTACTGCTCCCATAGAAGGCTTCAATGTCTGCTAAACTTGCCTTTGCCTGGCTTCTGTCTCTTGCCCAGAAGCAATATGGTTAACACTGAAAAGGAAAACCCAACATATTGAAATCTGGGTTCAGCTCAGTGAGATTTTTTTCTTTGGAGATCACTGTCCCTCATGTTCTGACTGCCTTCAGTTCAATTCAGTTCAGTTCAGTCTCTCAGTCATGTCCAAATTTTTGTGACCCCATGAACCACAGCACACCAGGCCTCCCTGTCCATCACCAATTCCCAGAGTTCACTCAGACTCACATCCATCAAGTCGGTGATGCCATCCAGCCATCTCATCCTCTGTCGTCCCCTTCTCCTCCTGCCCCCAATCCCTCCCAGCATCAGAGTCTTTTCCAATGAGTCAAGTCTTCTTATGAGGTGGCCAAAGTACTGGAGCTTCAGCTTTAGCATCATTCCTTCCAAAGGACACCCAGGGTTGATCTTCAGAATGGACTGGTTGGATCTCCTTGCAGTCCAAGGGACTCTCAAGAGTCTTCTCCACCACCACAGTTCAAAAGCATCAATTCTTCAGCACTTAGCTTTCTTCACAGTCCAATTCTACATCCATACATGACCACTGGAAAAACCATAGCCTTGACGAGATGGACCTTTGTTGGAAAAGTAATGTCTCTGCTTTTCAATATGCTATCGAGGTTGGTCATAACTTTCCTTCCAAGGAGTAAGTGTCTTTTAATTTCATGGCTACAGTCACCATCTGCAGTGATTTTGGAGCCCAAAAAAATAAAGTCTGACACTGTTTCCACTGTTTCCCCATCTATTTCTCATGAAGTGATGGGACCGGATGCCATGATCTTCGTTTTCTGAATGTTGAGCTTTAAGCTAACTTTTTCACTCTCCTCTTTCACTTTCATCAAGAGGCTTTTTAGTTGCTCTTCACTTTCTGCCATAAAGGTGGTGTCATCTGCATATCTGAGGTTATTGATATTTCTCCCAGCAATCTTGATTCCAGCTTGTGCTTCTTCCAATCCAGCATTTCTCATGATGTACTCTGCATAAAAGTTAAATAAGCAGGGTGACAATATACAGCCTTGACATACTCCTTTCCCAGTTTGGAACCAGTCTGTTGTTCTTTGTCCAATTCTAATTGTTGCTTCCTGACCTGCATATAGGTTTCTCAAGAGGCAAGTCAGATGGTCTGGTATTCCCATCTCTTGAAGAATTTTCCACAGTTTATTGTGATCCACATAGTCAAAGGCTTTGGCATAGTCAAAAAAGATGTTTTTCTGGAACTCTCTTGCTTTTTTGATAATCCAGTGGATGTTGGCAACTTGATCTCTGGTTCCTCTGTCTTTTCTAAAACCAGCTTGAACATCTGGAAGTTCACAGTTCACATATTACTGAAGCCTGGCTTGGAGAATTTTGAGCATTACTTTACTAGCATGTGAAATGAGTGCAATCTGACTGCCTTAACAGATATCAAATGTTAATAACTTCTTCAATTATTTTTTAAAGCTTTGTATTGTGTCTATATTTAGATGGAAGGATTTCTGTGTTTTATCTGACTTTTATTGATAGGAGGTTTGTTTTCATATAAACTTTCATATTATAATGCAATAATATTCTTATACACTTAAACAGTACTAAAAAGTATTATGTCTATTCTTTACTCACTCACAGATTTGTGTGACTTCTTTGAATCCAAAACAACTTATAGAACTCTTTTTCTATAGCTATAAAATCATCCTTTAAAGATAAAAATTAATACTGTAAACAGAGACTGTAGTGAAAAATGGGTGGGCCTAGTAAGGGATGCTGATAAAACAATAACATTCAACATCCCTTCAAAATAAACATGCAAGTTAAGACTTGTGTTTGGTATTAGTAATCAGTTTCAGGATATGCTTCTTCCCCTGTGACATGGAGACCTGACTCTCACCATTTTACTTATTATATTAATTTAAAACAACAACAACAACAACAAAAAACAACTTATAATGTTACTGAATTCACTTTTTATTTAAATATCCATTTTTTGCACTGGTAAAATATTCTTTATTGCTAAAGATTTCTTCTGTATTTCTGCAAATAGTTCATAAAGCCCACATCATATACTATATGAATTAGGACTACACATAAAGGCAAAATTAGGGTTTTGGGAATATCTTGACTATTAAAATAAGTGGTAAACCTTTTGCCTTTGACAGTTTATAGTTCTTATTTCATGAAGAACCATAAGACTCTTATAATTTTACTCTTCTTTATGCTAGTAGGATTGGAATTTATTTAACTACTGACAGAAGAATATTTATAAAAACCATTTTCTCCATAATTCCTGTCTCTTATACACATCTAGATGTGTATAAGAGACAGTAATAGTCCCATTACTTAACTATCCAGGTGGTAGCAAAAAAATTCATAAAACTTATACTGTGAGACTTTTTCTGATATCCTTATTTTATAAATTAAATTGGATGTATTTTAAGACTTTATAGCATTGAAAAGAAAAATATAGGGGAATAATTCTATTATAGTTGTGAAATACTATTTTTGTAATTTCTTTCTAAGTATGTAGACTTTACTTGAAAAGCTCATGACTAATTTCTCCATGCCTAGTTGATTCAATTCCCTATGCTATTAATATTGGTTATCTCCTCAATGCCTTTATTTTAAATACAGCAAAATGTTTATGTAATTGTTGACTCAAATCTCCTCTTCATGGGAAGGGAACTAACATTTTTTTTCTCAATTCTTCAAATAACTATAGGGATAGGTTTTGATACCTGAAAACTGTGCTTAGCTTCTATTGTGGAAGAGGTTTATAAAAAGGATTTGATTAGGTCTACATAAGATAACAGTGATATAAATACCTAGGATCAGAGATTGCACTAACAAGGCAAAATGTATCGATCTCTTAGCATAGCTAATGGTAATAACAATGACAATTGATTATCAAGTAGTACTATTTCAACACTCCTTATATAAACTCAATGTTAACTTAGGGAAAATTAAGAAAAGTATAATTATGTCCTGGTTTTTATGATGTGAAAATTGAGTTTCCATGAAATGTTGTTTATTTAATCTCACTAGCAAAATATGTGACTGGAAACCCATTGAATCCCAAGTTTATTTTCTCCACTATTTTATACAAATCAAATCTTCACTGGGATGTCAACAAATCCCTAGAGTCAGAACAACTTACAATTATCTCTAATTCAAACACTAAAAGATACAACTGGAATGAGATGAAAACACATTACTCTCTTGCTCTCTGATTTCTGCCAGAGTATTAACTGGTTTTTCAGTGTAAATATATCCTTGTAATCCAGATATCTGTAGAGACCAGAGAAGTAATATAAATTAGTGAAATAGGTCACACATAACAATAAGAGTCATGGTCATGGTGAAAACTTCTGACAAAATGTGAGAAGGGAATGGCAAACCACTTCTGTATTGTTGCCTTGAAATCCCATGAACAGTATGAAAAGGCAAAAAGATAGGAAACTGAAAGATGAACTCCCCAGGTCAGTAGGTGCCCAATATGCTACTGGAGATCAGTAGAGAAATACTCCAGAAAGAATGAAGAGAAAGAGCCAAAACAAAAGCAACACCCAGTTGTGGATGTGGCTGGTGATGGAAGCAAGGTCTGATGCTACAAAGAGCAATATTGCATAGGAACCTGGAATGTTAGATCCATGAATTGGAAGTGGTCAAACAGAAGACAGCAAGAGTGAATGTCAACATTTACAAATCAGTGAACTAAAATGGCCTGGGATGGATGAATTTAACTCAGATGACCATTATATCTACTAACGTGGGAAAGAATCCTTTAGAAGAAATGGAATAGCCATGATAGTCAACAAGAGTCTGAAATGCAGTACTTGGATGTAATCTCAAAAGCGACATAATTATCTCTGTTCCTTTCTGAGGCAAACCATTCAATATCACGGTAATCCAACTCTATGCCTCGACCACTAATGCTGAAGAAGCTGAAGTTGAAAAGTTCTATGAAGACCTACAAGACAATTTAGAATTAACACACAAAAAAGATGCCCTTTTCATTATAGGGGACTGGAATGCAAAAGTAGGAAGTAAAGAAACACCTGGACTCACAGGCAAATTTGGCCATGGAGTACAGAATGAAGCAGTGTAAAGGCTAATAGAGTTTTGCCAAGAGAACACATTGGTCATAGCAAACACCCTCTTCCAACAACACAAGAGAAGACTCTACACATGGATATCATCAGATGGTCAACACTGAAATCAGATTGATTACATTCTTTGCAGCCAAAGATGGAGAAGCTCTATACAGTCAGCAAAAACAAGACCGGGAGCTGAATGTGGCTCAGATCATGAACTTCTTATTGCCAAATTGAGACTTAAATTGAAGAAAATAGGGAAAACCACTAGACTGTTCAGGTATGACCTAAATGGAATCCCTTATGATTATACAGTGGAAGTGACAAATAGACTCAAGGGATTAGTTCTGATAGACAGAGTGCCTGATGAACTATGGACAGAGGTTCATGACATTGTACAGGAGACAGGGATCAAGACCATTCCCGTGAAAAATAAATGTGAAAAAGCAAAAGGCAAAATGGTTGTCTGAGGAGGCCTTACAAAAAGCTGAGAAAAGAAGAGAAGCTAAAGGAAAAGGAGAAAAGGAAAGATATATCCATCTGAATGCA
This sequence comes from Cephalophus harveyi, assembly GCA_006410635.1. Classification (NCBI taxonomy): domain Eukaryota; kingdom Metazoa; phylum Chordata; class Mammalia; order Artiodactyla; family Bovidae; genus Cephalophus; species Cephalophus harveyi. The sequence continues at coordinate 99,695 of SJYT01050673.1, read as the reverse complement.
GAGTTCCGAGGAATAGCAAGGACAGATAAGAAAGCCTTCCTTAGTGATCAATGCAAAGAATTAGAGGAAAACAATAGAATGGGAAAGACTAGAGATCTCTTCAAGAAAATTAGATATATCAAGGGAACATTTCATGCAAAGATGGGCACAATAAAGTATAGAAATGGTGTGGACCTAACAGAAGCAGATGCTATTAAGAAGAGGTGGCAAGAATACACAGAACTGTACAAAAAGATATTCATGACCCAAATAACCACGATCATGTGATCACTCACCTGGAGCCAGAAATACTGGAATGCGAAGTCAAGTGGGCCTTAGGAAGCATCACTTCAAACAAAGCTAGTGGAGGTGATGGAAGTCCAATTGAGCTATTTCAAATACTAAAAGATAATGCTTTGAAAGTGCTGCACACAATATGCCAGCAAATTTGGAAAACTCAGCAGTGACCACAGGACTAGAAAAGGTCAGTTTTCATTCCAATTTCAAGGAAACACAACACCAAAGAATGTTCAAAATACCACACAATTGCACTGTCTCACACACTAGCAAAGTAATGCTCAAAATTATCCAAGCCAGGTTGCAATAGTATGTGAACCATGAACTTCAAGATGCTCAAGCTGGTTTTTAAAAAGGCAGAGGAACCAGAGATCAAGTTGCCCATGTCCATTGATCATAGAAAAAGCAAGAGAGTTCCAGAAAATCATGTACTTCTGCTTTATTAACTATGCCAAAGCCTTTGACTATGTGGATCACAACAAACTGGAAAATTTTTCAAGAGATGAAAATACCAGACCACCTGATCTGCCTCCTGAGAAATCTGTATGCAGGTCAAGAAGCAACAGTAAGAACCAGACATGGAACAATGAACTGGTTCCAAATTGGGAAAAAGAATACATCAAGGCTGTATATTGTCACCTTGCTTATTTAAGGTACCTTGCAGAGTACCTCATGTGAAATGCTGGGCTGGATGAAGCACAAGCTGGAATCAAGATTGACAGAAGAAATATCAATAACCTAAGATATGCAGATGACACCACCCTTATGGCAGAAAGTAAAGAGTAACTAAAGAGCCTCTTGATGAAAGTGAAAGAAGAGAGTGAAAAACCTGGCTTAAATTTCAACATTCAAAAAACTAAGATCATGGCATCTAGTCCCATCACTTCATAGCAAATAGATGGGAAACAATGGAAAGAGTGAGAGACTTTATTTTCTTGGGCTCAAAAGTCACTGCAGATGGTGAATGCAGCCATGAAATTAAAAGATGCTTGCTCCTTGGAAGAAAAGCTATGACCAACTGAGACAGCATATTAAAAGGCAGAAACATTGGTTTGCTGACAGAGGTCTGTATAGACAAAGCTATGATTTTTTCAGTAGTCACCTATGGATGTGAGAATTGTACTATAAAGAAAGTGAAAGTCGCTTAGTCGTGTCTGACTCTTTGCAACCCCATGGACTTATAGTCCATGGGATTCTCCAGGCAAGAATACTGGAGTGGGTAGCCTTTCCCTTCTCTAGGGGATCTTCCCAACCCAGGGATTGAACCCAGGTCTCCTGCATTGCAGGCGATTCTTTCCCAGCTGAGCCACCAGGGAAATTAATGCTTTAGAACTGTAGTTTGTAGAAGACTCTTGAGAGTCCCTTGGACTGTAAGGAGATCAAACCAGTTAATCCTAAAGGAAATCAGTCCTGAATATTCATTGGAAGGGCTGATGCTGAAGCTGAAACTCCAATACATTGGCCACCTGATGTGAAGTACTGACCAATTGGAAAAGACCTTGATTCTGGGAATGATTGAGGGAAGAAGGAAAAGAGGATGACAGAGGATGAGATGGTTGGAGAGCATCACCATCTCGATGGACACGAGTCTGAGCAAGCCCCTGGAGTTGGTGATGGACAGGGAAGCCTGGCATGTGCAGTACAAGGGGTCACTAGGAGTCGGACGTGACTGAGCAACTGAACTGAACTGAGCTCAACTGAGTTGCAAGAGATATTAACATTCACTGTTCTACTAGGTGAAAAAAAATGCTGACTGTCACCTTTCTCTAAGGATTTGGAAAGGGTTGTAAAGGGTCATGTATTTAAAGATGAGCCAAAATAAACAGTACTATTAAAAGAAAAAAGTAGTAAAATATTGACTTATAGATATGATAGTTACTGTTTTAGAAATTGAGACACAGAAACATGATCAAGTTCAGAAGAACTTAGCAACAGTTTTGTAAGAGTTATTCTGAGATTGTCGTCTGGTTTAATTCACAGTGTTTTATATTTCTATAAAATCTTCCTACCAACTGGTAATGCGACAGGGAACATATTATCTGCTGATATATTACATTTCATTTTAAAAAGATCTAATATAAAATGTCTTTTATATGACTAGCAGCATATTTACCCTTTCCTTCCTATATATCAGATTTGGTTTGATTTTACTCTTTAAATTTCTTTAGACTAAATTCATTTCCATATCAAGTGAAATAATTGACTTATGCGAAAGGAATAGGTTAGATTCCCAGTAGTCCTCATATCTCTGGGTTAAAAAATCTGAGTTCTATAACACATTTATGAATCTTCTCCCTTTCTGCTGCTTCTTCACACTTTTCACATGTTCACAAGTATGGCTGACAGTTTTGAAATGAGAAGCACAGTCTAGGAATGGGAGGGTGGAAAATTATGGCCAGACAATGAGTTCAATTGAAGATCTTGAAATCAATCATGAAATTTGCCTAAGATGTTAATAATAAGTAGGTGAGATATTTAAGACTGTAGGTTGATAGTGTAACTATTTAGTCAACAAATATTTGCTAAAGACATATTATGCTAAATCAATGCATTAGGCCCCAGGGATATAGTGGTTTTGTTTACTACTGTTTAAAAAATGTAAAAGGAAATAGGAAAAAAGAAAGTGCTGCCGCCAATACAATCAATGAAGTCAAGTGAACAGAGTGGGAAAGTCAAGGAACTCAAATTCTAGACTATTGATGCCTTAATCTGAGAAATCTGCATATGTTTAACTCACATAAATGCAAAATTTTAAATATCTCATCAGTTTTGGCCATCTAAAGGAAGGGGCCAAAATTCACCCTACTGATGTTCATAAAAATATAACTCTTTTTTTTAAAATTGGAGGATAATAGATTTACAATGTTGTGTCGGTTTCTGCCATACAGTCATAATTGCAAATACATGCCCTCCCTCTTAAGCCTGCCTCACCCCTTCCAACACAGCCCCCCAGGACATGTTCATAAAAACATAACTTTTTAAGTAAACTGAATTAAGTATGTATTCCTTAGTTTTATATTATTTAAAATACCAAATCGGAACATAGATTTAAAAATAAAGGTGTTGCTGACATCTTAAGGGATTCTTTAGATTGAGTTCACAATGAATCTAATCAATCTTCAAGAAAGTGGACATTTAAGTAGAAGAGAAAATATCACAACCATGGTAAATTTTGTAGCTGATGTGCCTTGGAGGCTGAGCTATAAACATAAGCAGAATATGTAAATAGCAACTGTTTTCATAAACCTAGGGAAAATCTTTCTGAAATACACAGTGGAAAGATGGTAGCCTGTTCACATATCATAAGAAAAAAAGACATATATTCTATATATGCAGATATACATAAATTGGACATGACTGAGCAACTAAACAACAACATGTATGTGGTATATGTATTCACATACAGTATATGGATTTTTTTTCCCCATGATTCTAGTTAGTTAGTTCAGTCACTCAGTTGTGTCCGACTCCTTGAGACCCCATGGACTGCAACACAGCAGACTTTCCTGTCCATCACCAACTCCCAGAGCTTACTCAAACTCATGTCCATTGAGTCCATGATGGCATCCAACCATCTCACCCTCTGTTGTCCCCTTCTCCTCCTACCTTCAATCTTTCCCAGCATAAGAGTCTTTTCTAGTGAATCAGTTCTTTGCATCAGGTGGCCAAGGTATTGGAGTTTCAGCTTCAACATCAGTCCTTCCAGTGAATATTCAAGACTGATTTCCTTTAGGATGGACTGGTTGGATCTCCTTGCAGTCCAAGGGACTCTCACGAGTCTTCTCCAACACCACAGTTCAAAAGCAGTATTAAGGTTATTTAGTTAGCTGTTTATCATGTTATTAGTTTATCTGTTATTACTAACATGTGCATTGATGAAAACCTCCTTGTCTGTACATTGGTTAACTAAGGAATTTGCGTTTATTACTAACAGTGAATATAACATAAAGTACTTTCATATTGCTATTATGTATTATGTAGATTATTTTACTGTCATCATGCTATGTAAATAGCAGCTTGACAGACTGCAAAAGCTATATAAGCTACTTGGGGCTTGTTTTTTTTTTTTTTTTTTTTTGTCTTTACCACCTTCTCTTGTGGCTCAGCTTGTAAAAAAATCCTCCTGCAATGCGGGAGACCTGGGTTTGATCCCTGGGTTGGGAAAATCCCCTGAAGAAGAGAAAAGCTACCCAAGCCAGTATTCTGGCCTGGACAATTCCATAGTCCATGGGGTCACAAAGTGTTGGACATGACTAAGTGACTTTCATTTTCTTTCACTTTCACCACCTTCATGCTACTTCAGATAATTTTCAATTGCAATAAGATGTCTAAGAAATGTCAACCTATCTTCAGTATTTCCAGATGTGTGAATTTATAAAGATCTTTAGTTTTTCAGTGGCTTTTATTTTTCCTTGCAACAGAGAAGCATTACAAGCACACTATCTGAGAGTAGATTTCTTTTTGCAGAATCATGAATTATAGCCTCCTTTGTTAGCAAGCATATTTTTGTAAGTCAGTAATGATAAGATGCTCTATCCTAGCTCTATGGGCAAAGGTTAGAATCTGTGGATACTAGATTGATACAGCTTGTTATGTCCCATCTCTGTTTGCATGCACCAATGTATGTATTTTCTGGACTAAGGCAGAACTAGTAGTTCTAATTCCAGCCTCAATTAAAATAATCAATTTGATCATTAGAACAGAGATATTGTTAGCAAATTACATTCATTAATGATTTTAGTATGAGATAATGCCTTCAATTTCAAGAAATCTTCAGTTTTTCTATTTCCTAGGCAGTCCTCTAGGCATCATTAAAAATAAAATAAAACAGAAAGAAAATACCTACATCACACTACAGGTTTCTATAAAAGCTAAACATCTTTAACTTCCACAATCTTATTGTGAAGAACTTTGTTTACAAACTGGTGATTCTCATTGCTTATATCTTGTGTTTGTGTTCACTTCTTTATTATTCTCAAATCCTTCCTGTACTCTCACCCCAAAACATTAACAAATGAAACCTCTCCCTTAACACTGTTTCCTCCTGTTGCTACTACCTCCTCTCTCTTCTCCACTGCAAGTAAACTTTTTTAACACTTTTTGTTTTATATTGGAATATAGCAAATTAACAATGTGGTGATAGTTTCAGGTGGACAGCAAAGTGACTTGTCCATATATATACATGAATCCATTCTCCCCGAAACTCCTCTCCTATCCAGACAGCCACATAACCAGATAAACTTTTAAGCGAAAGAGATTTCTAAATGCATCTCCATTTTTTCAATTCCTCAACTTATTTGTCAGAGTTTGGAATCTCTGGGGCAGACACTGAGGTGGAGTTTGAGATGCAAGATACTTTCTGGGGCTCAACACCTGTGAAAAAAAGAGAAGACACAGTAGAAGGAGAAACAAGTGGATGTTAGCCGGTTGAAATCTCAGTCAAGCCAGCAAGAAATTTGGCAGGCCTGTTTTCTATCAGGATGCTCTTCCCTGGTGGCTCAGTGGTAAAGAATCCACCTGCAATGCAGGAGACATAGGTTCTATTCCTGGGCTAGGGAGGTGCCCTGGAGAAGGAAATGGCTGCCCACTCCAGTATTCTTCCCTGGAAAATCCCTTGGAGAGAGGATCCTAGTGGGCTCCAGTCAATGGGGTCACAAAAGAGTTGGACATGACTTAGTGACTAAACAACAGTTTCCTATCAGGACATCACACATTGGGCTGAAAATACCTCTGCCTTGCTCAGCAGCCTGGTGTGGGGCCCCTGGGGTATGGGGTTTCTGAAAGTGATCCTCACTTTGAAATAACTAATAGCCCAAGCTGTCTGCTGATTAAACACCCCTAGATTATGGGTCTGACTAGAAGTTCCTCCTACCATATTATTTCATTATGGCTTTTAGAAGTTTTCAGCATACTTCTCTAGCAAAGGTCACCAATGACCATCTCTCTAAATTTGATAAACAATTTTGGGCCTTGAATTATTGTCTCAAGCACAAGCTTTGCATTCATTCTGTCTTGGTTACTCAAGTGCATCACAGGGAAGGGCTTAATTTACATTATCAAAGTACACTCTTCAAGATACCCATGCATTTCTGTATGTGCAATTCAAGAAATAGAAGTATTTATATCATCTGCAATTTTCCTTCAACCAAAATGATAGATTTTTCTTTACTTTTTTCAATTTCTAAAATGTACAGTACATCTCAAGAAAAGTTACCCATTCTGTATAGGATGCAGTTGAGGAGAACAGTGTTTGCTTGGCAATTACACCATAATCAATAGAAAGATTCTGCAAACCCCGATTTGCAGTAAGCCTTTGGTTTAAATTTCATGACATTTCTTGCATTGTTCATTTGTCTGCTTTTATTGAACTATTGCAATAATTCTGAAAAGAAGTTTCCTTAGGACATTTCAACACTCATGAACATTACTTCTGGTTTGTTTCTGCCTTGTTCAGTCAGTGGAAGTTGATACAGGACACCCAATTTCATGGATATTGCTTATGCTAAGCACAAACAACCCATAAACTTTGTTTCATTAAATAGGGAAAACAAAATGGATGATATCTAACCCAGCATTAAATATTAGGCTGGAACAAAGAAGATTTATGTAATTGCTGCTACCTCCAAAGTGTCTGATATGCAAAACAGTTATCTCCACAGTCATCTCTATCACTCTAAACTAGACTTTCCCAATGTCTATGTAGTATTGCCATTTTGGTCCAGAGAATTACTTGCTAAAGCTCTGCATTGTAGGATATTTAATGGCTTTCCTTGCCTGTGGCCCATAAATGCCCATAGCATTCTACTCTCTCCAAGTTCAACAACCAAATGTGTCTCCAGACACATTGCCAAGTGTTCCCTGGGAAGAAATTCTCTGTTAATAATAATAATAATAATTACTGTTAATAATTACTGTTAATAATTACTGCTTTAACCACAAATTTGCCAGACACTTACTATATAAAAATAACCTACAAGTATCCTCTTATTTTTGATATTTATCAACTCCTTTTAAATGTCACACTTTATTTGTACTTAAAATATGTATTCTTGCTATTCTCCTGTAATTTTTACACATCTTGCAGATCTTTAAGATTCAAGAAGAAACTCTGAATTAAGAATTTTTTACACACTTGATTACTGTCTAATCAACACTATAAAAATGAGGTATTCAGAATGAAGGAGTAGTTTATTTTTCTCATTTCTGTCTTTCAGTAAGTGGAATAATGTAGCATGTGAGATGGATTTTTGAAACATAATAAAAGAGCTAAAGTATTACACAACTAGGAATGATGGAGTTCCTAGTTCAATAGAGTGGAGCTCATAGTCTTGGTAACATTATTTTAGTTCTTTAATTCAATGGTAATAACACTAATTTTCCCAGAAAGATGTATAAGTTTTCTTTTTCATAAGTGATTCCTTTTTTGGTTTTGTAAAGTAGTTTAAATTTATAGTTTAGCATAATTGAGGCCAATTATAAAGGAGAAGTAAAATGTTTCTGATAGTTTTATTATTATTAATAGAGAACAATAGTCAAACCTGTATTATGAGAACAGGAGGTAGATGTGTATAAGAGACAGACCTACATCACACTACAGGTTTCTATAAAAGCTAAACATCTTTAACTTCCACAATCTTATTGTGAAGAACTTTGTTTACAAACTGGTGATTCTCATTGCTTATATCTTGTGGAGGTTGATCAAACATACTTAGTCTATTTGAAATGTAATTATGTGTTGAAAAGAAATCTTTAAAATGGATTTGCTTATTAAAATCTGCTTCACCTTAGTTTTAGATTCTAGTTAAATAAGTCTTGTTAAACAAATGGGATATATTCATATAATACATAAATACATATGTATGTATATGTACATATAAATATGTACAATGCACACATCATTAATCATACTGGATCTCATTATTTATAAAATATGTATTCCCTTTGTTCTCTCCTATCAGATATTAAATACATATGAAAATCAAGTTTATGGATATTACTCAGATTGTGTTGAACTGCCCCATGCATGTACATGAATTTCTATGTGTTCAGCATATGACACACAGACTGCCAATTTGAGCATTAGGAAAAATGCAACGGATTTTCCATTAAGTATGCTCCCTCAGTGAACACCCTCTGTTTTTCTGGCAGGACCCAGCAGGGTCTGAAAAATAAGCAGCATATTGGGAACAATAATGAATATTTATGCTTTATGGAATCCTCTTTACATTCATTTCCATCTGTACTTCTAGACCCCAAAATACTAAAATAGTAAAAAGGATAAGGAAAATCATGGTATAACTTCTTTGATTAGTGATAGGCAAACATTGAGACTAAGCTAACTGATGCCTACGCTACCTGGAGGCACAATCCATGCAAACTCAACATATTGGTTATTTGCATCTCTATTTAACATCTCTGCACTGTGTGATTTCTATAAAATGAACTTTGATTCCATAGTGGCATAGAGGCATAGATGAATAATAAACAAATATTATTTAATGAAGAAGAAAAAGTTATTATCAGAAATATGCAACTAGGTGAAGAGAGTCAAAAAAGGGTATCCTGGGAAAAATAATGATTTGAGGGTGAAAACAAGATACTCTTCAGGCATAGTTTTAAACATGAATGTGTTCATAAATAGATTTATGTGAAAAACAAAAGCAAGAGTGAAAAGCTGTGGATGAACCTCTGTTAACTTACAGTAGTTTACAAAGATAAACCTAAAGTGCATATTGTCCTGGAGTCTTTTTTAATTAAAAAAAGCATAAAACTACTTCATATTATTTTAAGGGGCCTGCTGATTAAAGTGTTTATGGCAATTTCTTGCTTAAATAGCCAGTGATCTATATTTGGTAGTGGATATTGCTAAGTCTTGCTTCCTAGTAACCCCCAGCTAGAGGCAAAATAGTACAAACATATGGATAAATTAGAATTTATTTTCTGACAACCTACTATTTTACAAAATCCAGAGGATGGCTGTCACCTAGAATTATTTATTGCTTTATATTTGTAGTCAGAGTTAGATAGTAGAACTCTATTTTTTTTTTCTCCTCACAAATGTTATCTTTGATGAACTGAAGTGGAAAACAACAATAACAATTAAGAAACTTCCATTTTTAAAATAATACATGTACACATTTTATCAAAATGTAAGTTTAATCAACACTGTCTCCTCAATTTCAGAATTTCACCTAATTTGAGGTACCTCCAGAATTATGACATAGTGCTAGAAGAGTGATATATTAGAGAGAAACAGTTTTCAGCCTATTTTAAAATCATAAATCTTAGGGATGGTGCCCATAGTTCATTTCTCAATACTGAAATTGTGGAGAAGTACTCCACTCCTAGACCATGTGTATGGAATCTCAAAGCAGCCAGTTTGAAAAATGAACTTTTGCCTCCAAAGGGCTGTTAGAGCTTATAGAACATGGTTCTCATTTCACTCTTTGAACAAGAATAAAATAAACTAAAAAGGAAGTTTTCTCCATTTGGCATTTGGTGTCTTCTTAAATGCAGAAGTGTGACTTGATCACGTTCAGAGCTTAATTAAAGACTACTCACTCAGGAAAGAAAGAACTCCCTTCAAGGAATTTGCAGCTCTGGTGCCTGCATCCTCTGTCCTGTTATAAAGAAAAATAATTGAACAGCAAAGACTGCAACAGAAAAGTTTAAATGTTCTAGGGACTCTCTCAGACATTTGTTTGAAGTTTTTCTCAAGTATTTTAAGCTTTAGCCACTGCTGGATTCTCCCCGTTGGGAGGATAGGAGGGTTGGAGATCACATGCCCAGGATTGAACCCAAGATGTGCGGCATCAAACTGTTTACCCTTTGACCTCCTCTGCCTCCTCTGCTGGGCTACAGAGTCCGCTTCCTCTAGATTAAGAAAAAAAAAATCAATTTCACCAGTGAAAAAGACTTTTAACTTAAAGCTAAATTCCCTGAAGTTAAAAAAAAAAAGGACGAAATCTCTCAACTTTTTCATAAATTGTATTAAAGACCAAATTCTTGTAACGTTATGAAGAAACTTTTACCTCTATCTCTGCTTCTCTGTTTCCTACATTTTTAAATTAAACAGAACTAGGTTTGAAAAGAATGAAACCTCTAATACCTCCGTAAATGAAAAGCCTATTACTTTCACTTTGAAGCTGTATATTCTGTCACCAAAGTGTAACCTTTCAACTTAGCTGGACCTTTCCTAATCTTTAAAAATGCATTGAATATCTTAAAGAGTAAGATATTCAATTCAATGACACATTACCTCAAATTCTCTTGCAATAATAATAGCAAAAAAATGACTGGTGTTCTCACCACAGTAACTTGAAAGGGTAGTGTTTGTAGACTGAGGAAAAGTGAAGGAAAATAAAAAACTAAAACCCTAAGAGCATGAGAAAATCAGTCATCACGTTTTCTCCAAGCCTGTTTGGAGAGCTTCACTGGTTTGTGTACCTAACCACAACAGAATCGATTTGACTAAAATATTCATCATGTTCAAATTGTTTACATTCTTAAAGACTCTTGCAAGACAAGCCATGGAGAATGGAGTGAAGTTTTAGTAATATTTGTGAACATTTAAAACTGACCAGGGTTGAGTGTGCTATACTATTTAAGATTTTATGTACTTGGTTTTACTAGTCAGAACTCAGCAACCACCTGCTTATCAAAATGATGGTTCTGGACAATGTCTGTTCTTCCTATGAACCAGAAATACTGGCGTATCATGAACATGCTCCTTATTTAAAATTCTGTATTGTCTTTAAATATGAGGCACAGGATTTGATGCAATTAAACAAACACACACATGCACCCACATCTGCAGGCACATAGGGAGCACCTGTCATGTAATAAGAAATATTCTAAGAGTGCTATTTTTATAGATAATTTCCATTTTTTATAGTATGGTTTTACCCAAATCATATTTTACTCTTCATATTTTCTATAGCTAATTATTAATACTTTGAATGATTTATACATGAATTGCCTAAAATAAAATTAGTCCTTTGAAGATCTACAAACCTTAGCTTTTCTGCCTTAAGCCCTGGATGCTCACGTCATAAAAATTATTCATTTTTTCTAAAGAGGGATGCTTCCCTGAAAACGATGTTACTGATTAGCAAATAGGAGCATCTTTTAAAAGTAACCTCTTTCAAAATAGAAAAACTAAAGAAGGAATGAGTCCATAGGAACATTCTGTATCGCAGTTCAATAGTTAGGGGCAATTAGTAAGCATTTAATACATAATGAATAATCGATTGATGAATAATTGAAGCAATATGTTACAAAATTTTTGTTCTGCTATACTTGGAACAAGTTAATAATGTTTTTTGAGATTGAAGTAGGCTACTCAGGAATTCTGTTAGCAACTTGTGTGTACCTAAAATCACCTTCATTCTCTATGAAGGTGAAGGTGAAGTCGCTCAGTCGTGTCCGACTCTTTGCGACCCCATGGACTGTAACCTACTAGGCTTCTCCGTCCATGGGATTCTCCAGGCAAGAATACTGGAGTGGATTGCCATTTCCTTCTCCAGGGGATTTTCCCGACCCAGGGATCGAACCCGGGTCTCCCGCATTGGGGGCAGACGCTTTAACCTCTGAGCCACCAGAAGAAGAGAAGGTGAAGGTGAAGGTGAAGGTGAAGTCACTCAGTCGTGTTCTATACCTGGGAACAAATACTAGTTAAATACACATAGTCCAAGAGTGAGAAATTCATTTAAATCTTTTATTTGTTGTAACATTTGTTCTGCTATAAAGCTCATTAAATATAAAATATAACGTCTCTCTTTTCGGCTCCAATATTTGAAGCTCTCTCAAGTTGTCATTCTCTTCTTTAAAACAAGAAAAAACTGAATAAACTGAAAATCAGTGACTTTTCTTGGACTGATCAGAATGTGAGGATGCAGAGCAAAAGGCAAAATAAACTGCGTATAAGAACTGTTCTCAAGTTTTGGGAAACAGTAAGGTTGTTTCCCACAGGAGTAGAGGTTAAAATTCCTGTCCTGCTAATCACATACACTGCTACTACTACTACTAAGTTGCTTCAGTTGTTATCTGACTCTCTGTGACCCCATAGATAGCAGCCCACCAGGCTCCACTATCCCTGGGATTCTCCAGGCAAAAACAACTGGAGTGGGTTGCCATTTCCTTCTCCAATGCATGAAGGTGAAAAGTGAAAGTGAAGTCGTTCAGCCATGTCCGACTCTTGGCGACCACATGGACTGCAGCCTACCAGGCTCCTCCGTCCATGGGATTTTCCAGGCAAGAGTACTGGAGTGGGGTGCCATGAGCAATTAAGTAAATGCATGGCAGATGGCAGGAGCCAGGTTCTTCTCACTGTTGGAAAGTTTAGAGATAAGCAAAAGAATGAGTCTAAAATGAGCCATGTGTAAATGGATTAAAGTCAGAAATATCATTATGAGCTCTAATATAACTGGGTATGGTTACATAAAAAATATTTATAGATAAATGTGTACATGGGTTGGTATGAAGGGGCTTCCCTGGTGGCTCAGACAGTAGAGAATCTGCCTGCAGTACAAGGAGACTCAGGTTCAATCCCTAGGTCAGGAAGAGCCCCTGGAAGAGGAAACAGCAAACCACTCCAGTATTCTTGCCTGGGAAATCCCATGGACAGAGGAGCCTGGTGGGCCAAAGTCCATGGGGTCGCAAAGAGTCAGACCCAACTGAGCAGTGGATCAGTATACACACATATATTTCCTTGCTCTGTCAGTTGAGCAAGCCTAGAGGCAATGATTCACACATTAGTGGTAATGAGCACACCTAGATGCTAGATTTTTGGTTTATAACACCATTCCCCAGTAAAAAGAACCAAAGCTCATTGGAGAAATGTATGATACTAAAATGAGGCAGAAATTATACAAAATAGGCCTAGAGCATATTGGAGTGCAAGAGAGTAAGGACATGTTGAAGGATGTTGGGAAAGATTGAAGGCATTGATCAGTTCAGTTCAGTTGAATTGCTCAGTTGTGTCCCACTCTTTGTGACCCCATGGACTGCAGCACGCCAGGCCTCCCTGTCCATCACCAGTTCCCGGAGTTTATTCAAACTCATGTCCATTGAGTCAGTGATGTCATCCAATTATCTCATCCTCTGTCATCCCCTTCTCCTCCTGCCTTCATTCTTTCCCAGCATCAGGGTCTTCTCCAATGAGTCAGCTTTTCACATCAGATGGCCAGAGTATTGGCTTCAACATCAGTCCTTCCAATGAACACTCAGGACAGGTTTCCTTTAGGATGGAGTGGCTGGATCTCCTTGCAGTCCAAGGGACTCTCAAGAGTCTTCCCCAACACTACAGCTCAAAAGCATCAATTCTTCGGTGCTCAGCTTTCTTTATAGGCCAACTCTCACATCCATACATGACTACTTTTAAAAACCATAGCTTTGACTAGATGGACCTTTGTTGGCAAAGTAATGTCTCTGCTTTTAATATGCTGTCTAGGTTGGTCATAACTTTTCTTCCAAGGACTAAGTGTCATTTTATTTCATGGCTGCATTTTATTTCATCTGCAGTGATTTTCAGTTCAGTTCAGTTGCTCAGTTGTGTCCGACTCTTTGTGACCCCATTAATCACAGCATGCCAGGCCTCCCTGTTCATTACCATCTCTCGGAGTTCACTCAGACTCACGTCCATCGAGTCCGCGATGCCATCCAGCCATCTCATCCTCTGTCGTCCCCTTCTCCTCCTGCCCCCAATCCCTCCCAGCATCAGAGTCTTTTCCAATGAGTCAGCTCTTCTCATGAGGTGGCCAAAGTACTGGAGTTTTAGCTTTAGCATCATTCCTTCTAAAGAAATCTCAGGGCTGATCTCCTTCAGAATGGACTGGTTGGATCTCCCTGCAGTGCAAGGGACTCTCAAGAGTCTTCTCCAACACCACAGTTCAAAAGCATCAATTCTTCAGTGCTCAGCCTTCTTCACAGTCCAACTCTCACATCCATACATTCAATTTATTGTGATCCACACAGTCAAAGTCTTTGGCATAGTCAATAAAGCAGAAATAAATATTTTTCTGGAACTCTCTTGCTTTTTTCATGATCCAGCAGATGTTGGCAATGTGATCTTTGGTTCCTCTGCCTTTTCTAAAACCAGCTGGAACATCTAGAAATACACGGTTCACGTATTGCTGAAGCCTGGCTTGGAGAATTTTGAGTATTACTTTGCTAATGTGTGAGATGAGTGCAATTGTGCGGTAGTTTGAGCATTCTTTGGCATTGCCTTTCTTTGGATTGGAATAAAAACTGACTTTCTCCAGTCCTTGGCCACTGCTGAGTTTTCCAAATTTGCTGGCATGTTGAGTGAAGCACTTTCATAACATCATCTTTCAGGATTTGAAGTAGCTCACCTGGAATTTCATCACTTCCACTAGCTTTGTTCGTAGTGATGCTTCCTAAGGCCAACTTGACTTCGCGTTCCAGGATGTTTGGCTCTAGGAGAGTGATCACACAATCATGGTTATCTGGTTTGTGAAGATCTTTTTTGTACAGTTCTTCTGTGTATTCTTGCCACCTCTTCTTAATATCTTCTGCTTCTGTTAGGTCCATACAATTTCTGTCCTTTATTGAGCCCATCTTTGCATGAAATGTTCCCTTGGTATCTCTAATTTTCTTGAAGAGATCTCTAGTCTTTTCCATTCTGTTGTTTTCCTCTATTTCTTTGCATTGATCACTGAGGAAGTGAAGTGAAGTTGCTCAGTCGTGTCCGACTCTTTGCGACCCCGTGGACTGTAAGCTACCAGGCTCCTCCGTCCATGGGATTTTCCAGGCAAGAATACTGGAGTGGGTTGCCATTTCCTTCTCCAGATCACTGAGGAATGCTTTCTTATCTCTCCTTGCTATTCTTTGGAATTCTGCATTCAGATGCTTATAGCTTTCCTTTTCTCCTTTGCTCTTTGCTTCGCTTTTTCTCACAGCTATTTGTAAGGCCTCCTCAGACAGCCATTTTGCTGTTTTGTATTACTTTTTC
This sequence comes from Cephalophus harveyi, assembly GCA_006410635.1. Classification (NCBI taxonomy): domain Eukaryota; kingdom Metazoa; phylum Chordata; class Mammalia; order Artiodactyla; family Bovidae; genus Cephalophus; species Cephalophus harveyi. The sequence continues at coordinate 84,448 of SJYT01050673.1, read as the reverse complement.
TTTGGGATGGTCTTGCTCTCTGTCTCCTGTACAATGTCACAGACCTCCGTCCATAGTTCATCAGGCATTCTATAAGATCTAGTCCCTTAAATCTATTTCTCACTTCCACTTTATAATCGTAAGGGATTTGGTTTAGGCCATACCTGAATGGTCTAGTGATTTTCCCTACTTTCTTCAATTTAAGTCTGAAATTGGCACTAAGGTGTTCATGATCTGAGCCACAGTCAGCTCCTGGTCTTGTTTTTGCTGACTGTATAGAACTTGTCCATCTTTGGCTGCAAAGAATATAATCAGTCTGATTTCGGTGTTGACCATCTGGTGATGTCCATGTGTAGAGTCTTCTCTTGTGTTGTTGGATGAGGGTGTTTGCTCTGATCAGTGCATTCTCTTGGCAGAACACTATTATCCTTTGCCCTGCTTCATTCTGTACTCCAAGGCCAAATTTGCCTGTTACTCCAGGTGTTTCTTGACTTCATACTTCTACACTGCAGTCCCCTATAATGAAAAGGGCATCTTTTGGTGGTGTTAATTCTAGAAGGTCTTGTAAATCTTCATAGAACCATTCAGTTTCTTCAGCATTACTGGTCATGGCATAGACTTGGATTACTGTGATATTGAATGGTTTGCCTTGGAAAGGAACAGAGATCATTCTGTCATTTTTGAGACTGCACCCAAGTACTGCATTTCAGACTCTTTTATTGACTATGATGGCTGCTCCATTTCTTCTAAGGGATTCTTGCCCACAGTAGTAGATATAATGACACAGGATCCAACAGAGAGAGTCTAATCTCAAAGACTATGGCTAGAACACTTTGAAGAATAAAATAAAGCAGCACCAGATTGTAGCCCAAAGTTTAAATTAAATATATATGAATCCATACTGATAAAAAGAAATGACTGAATAATGGGTAGAGAATGCAAAGATCTCCTGTGCAGCAGAGTTCCAAATTATTATATATATACTTTTTCCTCAAGGGAGTGAAGCATAAGTCTCTATTTCTTAAGCATGGGCTGTGCATAGCAACTTTCTACCAAAGAGCACTTTACAAAAAAATGGAGGGGGTGTATGTTTACAGTGGAAGAACCTGACAAACACTGTTTGAAAAAGCTGACCAAGGGCAACACACTGCTGCTGCTTAGTTGCTTCGTCATGTCCAATTCTTTGTGAGCCTATGGACTGTAGCCTGCCAGCCTCTTCTGTCCATGGAATTTTCCAGATAAGAATACTGGAGCAGGTTGCCATTTCCTCCTCCAAGGGATTTTCCCAACCCAGGGATGGAATTTGCATCTTTTTTGTCTCCTGCATTGGCAGGTGCATTCTTGACCACTAGTCTTCTCGCCCAAAACACATAATACCAGCCGAATCATGAGAAAACTCTAATACAAATCCCAACTGATACATTCTATGAAGTACTTGACTATTGCTCCTCAAAATAGTGAAAGCATCAAAAACAAAGTCTGAGAAGTTGCCACAGCCAAGAGAAGTTTAAGGAGACATAACTAGACTAAAGAATGTGCTATTCTGCATGAAATTCTAGAACAAGAAAAGGATAAGAAGCAAGGAATTCTGAATCAATAAAATAATTGATTTTATTTACTGATGTATCAGTATTATATCATATTTTATCAGTATGTATCATATTTTTTTAAATAAAATAAATGGACTGTGCTAATATCAAATGATAAAAATAGAAGAAACTGAGTCTAGGATGTAGGGAAACTCTGTAATAGCTTTGTTATTTGTAAATCTGAAGCTCTTCTAAAGAAATAGTTTATTAAAATGTAACATGTTCTGAATGAATATGTAACATAATACTGTGGGAAAAAAAAAAAAGAAACTCTTAACAATCCCATACCAATGTGGCTAACATACTTGCAAGGAACTGTTGTCACCCATAAATGTGACCCTTGAGAACTCAAGGGAATAACCTAGTTCCAAAGACAGTGTTGTCTAAACAATTAGAGCATAAATTGAACAGGAAGAGAGAGCACAGATGGACTTAGTGGCAAATAATCTTTAAATGTTTGCAATATAGGGAGAGGCTTATACCAAGAACCCAATTCTTGAAGGTGAAGAGTAAAGATAATTTAAAACATCTAACAAAATATTTGAGTTATTGATTTTGTGAAGTGGGTTGATGATGATACCTGGTAAATTTTGATAGTTTTTACTGGCTGCCACATCGTTTACAACACTGTCTTTGGTTTATGAAACTATTTGCTAAGAGTGTGTCTAAGAGATTTAACACTAAGCAGATGAATATTTTTTAATGTAGTCAAATATTTAACATGTAATGAACAAAAGGTTATTTAAGAAATTACAGCATCTGAAATTTTTAATTTTTTTAATAACTTTGAATTTCAATTAGGGATTGAATATATTATCAAAGGAGATATTCCGTGTTTCAATTCAGTTAAAATTTTGATTAGCATTATGCTTTACACGCTTTGTCGAAACAGTCTACAATACTTCGCATTCCTCATGGCAAACTGAAATTAATTTCAGCTCTGTAGAAAAAGAAAATTATTTAACCAGGTTTTGCATTTATTGTAAATATATTAAGAGTTATAGAAATCACTGTTTAGACATAAGATGCAAAGCAAAGAGCTGAAAGAAGTTATGAATGAATGAGCACAATCTATTGAGCTTGCAAAATACCCTCTCTTCTACACTAATTTAAATATTTACTGAATGTTAATATTCAGATCTAGATGTGCCTGTTTTTTTCCTGAAGGTTTAGGAAAGAAATGATGGATGTTGAGCTCAGAATTAAAATAGTTTATTTAAGAGAGAAGAGGGTTTTGCTGTCCTGTTATTGTTCTTTTATGAAATGTGATTTATTTTCCCCACCGATCTCTTCCCCATTCTATTTCAGTGTTTTAACTACAAACTTTAGATTAAAAGTGTATTCATGTGTACTATGGTAAAGTATGAGTGGTGGTATCTGATAATATAAATGTGAAATGCATAATAGGCCAAAGTGTTTGTGGAAAAAGTAACTTGGAATGAAAGAAAATTGAATTTAAGATTTCTTTCAAGTTATCTAAATTAACAAGGGGGGGGGTTTCTGACTTCAATCCAAGTTAAAAGGTGTAGTTCACAGATGTTTCCTGCTCCACATTAAAGTGAATTTTCTTTTGTTCTCTTAGAATAATTATATGTGCAGGACTTCATGAAATTAATTACAATATTAATTTACATGTATTTGGAAAAGTGTCTTTTTCTCCCACCAAATTACCTTTCAAAGAGAAGAAAATTTTTAAAATTTATTTTTAGTTGGAGTAAAATTGCTTTCAACATTGTCTTGGTTTCTGCCATACAACAATTAAGATTAGCCATAATTATATATATATCACCTCCTTCTTGACCTCTTCCCCTCTCCCCCCCAGCAATCCCTATTTATAGGGAAGGAATGGAGATGCAGATATAGAGAACAGACTTGTGGACACAATAGAGGAAAAATATTTACATAAATCTTAAGATATTGGTCCATAATTTTATGTCCAATGACAAATGATATTCACACAGAAAGTGCTGCCCACAGACCCAGAAAACAAGAAGCCTAGATCCAAGTCCCCTATTTTCCAAGTCTTGGTTCTGGTTCTCCTTTAACTGTGCTTTGCTCCAGTCTTTAAAGCCTGGAGTATGTTCTCCGAGATCTCACACCTGTATGGAACCTTGCTCCAATTCTAGAAAGAGCAACCAGAGCCATCCTCCAGGTCTGCATCTCATCACTGCCCTTGAAGTGTGACAGTGGCATTGCATGCTTCTTGGACATTCAGACGATGAGACCTTAAATGTGTAAAGAGCCCACCTGTTACAGAACAGAGTCAGGTATAGGAAAAGAAAAGGTCATGGACACCTCCATTTGTGGGCATGAAATGTTAAGGGTGGATTTTTTTACAGTTAAATTTCTCCCTTCTATTTGAGGAATACTTTATTCTGCAGAAATACATTTTGAATGTAACCCCAATGTGACAGTATTTAGATATTTTTGACTTGCCTATGAAAATTTGGTATTGTTGTTGAATAATTTTTCTAAATTTATGTCTCTTCAATTTAATGTGCATATGAATTTCTTGTGGATCCTGTTAAATTCAGATTCTGTTAAACAGATATCTAGGGCCTGGGATTCTGCATTTCTAATTAGTTCATCTAGAGCCAACTTTGAGTAGCAACGTTATAGAGGACACAGGAGTACAAGGCTGGTTTTGTCTGGGTGTGGTTACTTCTAACGTTTGGTACAAGTGATATGATCTGAAGTCATTATAGGAACGGTGATGGTGGGAGAATAGCAATGCCCATTTAATTTATATTCTTCTTTAACCAGTGAAAATATGACTATTCCAAAAAAAATGTGCGTTTATTTTACCCTTTTGCTCCTATGACAACCAATCATTGAAACTTGTTTATAGTTGGCTAAGAGATTTCACATATTGCTGTCATTCGTTAACAATATAAACCTAAATTCTAAAAAGTCACATGTTAATTTTCATTGAGTTTCTTATTTCTCTCCACAAATTTTATTAACAATATAACACCACCTAAGCAATTCAGTCATGGATGAGGTTTATGGAACTATTTATTTCAGATTTAACAATAGCTGTATTGCTTTTTTTTTCTTCAGGGTAAAAAGGATTTATTATAGCTTTGTGTAAACTATGGTGAACAAAACAAAGGAAATATTATTCTATAAGAATGTATTGTTGAAAATCCAGACCAAGCAAGTAGAAGGCAGGAAAAAATGAAAGGAGAATGGAAGAAATTAAACAATGTCAAAATTACAAGACATTTTGATGTTGAACTCTGGACAAAACTGTGCCCTTTGGGCATTTATATGGCAACCTCTTAATTTCTGTTTCTGATCCCACCAATAATAGTCTCATGTAATACTTTATGAACTTGAAATTATTTCATTTTCCTGTATCATCTGTTGCTGTGAAGAGAATTTGGTGACTAAAGACATAAAAATATTACCTAAAGAAAGTCTGATATTCTACCAACTCCACAGTTTAGATGTACAGGTAGTCTAGATTTTGTGTCCATTCTGATTCTGCCCTCATCAGTAGTTTGGTTCATGCTAAACATTTTATATAACATCCTGTCCCCATACATCCCAAATTAGAATCCTCTAAATTTGAATGGCTTATTCCACTCCTGTCTCCCATTGCCCTAAAAGAGATTATTATAAATATGTGTTAAAGTATTACTTGAATTTAGTCTACTTTAAAATATTTTATGAAAAAAATGAATGGCAAGACATTTGAAATATTAAAGGTAAACTAGAGTTTAATAAACATGTTCTATCACATTCTTATCACAGACACCATGGAGTGAATTATCTAAGATGATTTTCTTAAATCCTCAAGGAAGAATATAGCTAAATGGATTGCTGTTTGGTTTTCTAAGACGGAATATTTCTTTTTCATATTAATTCAAAATACAGATAAGTTTAACTTTGGAAAATAATAACTAGCAATTATAGACTTTATAAAAATATTTCTGAAATGTAGGATTAATAAAGTGAGATCAAGTGTGCCTGTCTCTTATACACATCTAGATGTGTATAAGAGACAGTCCTTACTGTTCTTCTCTTGTGTTAAAAGATAACTTAGTGCTTAGAAAAATAACTACAAATGTTAGTTAAAATGACTACAGATATAGTTGATTTCACTTTTTCAAGTTTATACATCATTCCTTTATAGTTGTATTTCTCAAAGATGGTCAACAAAACTGCAGATTCACCCAGGTAAGGGGTCTATAGTGTGGTTTCCTGAGGGCTATCAAAGCCCCATTCCCTGCATTGGGTTGGCCTGGAGTAGAGCCCAGGAATCTGCTTTTCAAACAGGCAGCCAGGGCCTTCTTAAGTATATAGATCATTGGTTCTGTTATAGGCAGCATAGTTTTCAGGCATTAGAATCAGAAATTTGGTTTGAATTCTAGGTCTTTGGTTAAGTTTTTTGCTTTGCTTTTTTTAAACTTTCAGCTTTAATTTCCTCATTTGTAAATATCTACTTGACCGTGTTCTCTTTTCCCCTAACAACCTCAAAAAGTATCTGGTATTAATAGTCAAACTTTCTGCTTTTAATTTATTAATAAGACCAAGTTATTTTGGTAAGTACTCTAAAATAATTTACCTTTGGTATAGGTATTTTTAAACTAATTACATTGTTTTAACAATTAAAAGTTATACACCATTGTCAACATGTTGTACAAATGAGTTTTATTTCCATGTATGTATTTAAGTCCTACTGTAAGCAGTTTTAAGTAAGTTATTTTTGTCTGTGAGTAAGCTTTACATTTAAGGTGTGAAAATTAGCAGTGCTACTTATTAGATTAAAAAATGCTCTCTTTTTGCATGTAGTATGACATTAAAGACTGGCTAAACTAGAACATGCCTCCAGATGAATGTTGTCCTTATTTAAGCATTTTAACCCCAGTGAAAGGTTGCAGTGATAGTACTTTGCTTAATACAGTTTGAATCTTATAAAATGATTAGTTAGCTTACAAGTCAACTAAGGAAATGTACTTTTACTTTCTTATAACAAACCTGTTGTAAAAATTGTGCTTAATCAATTTCCTTGTAGTTTAATTCCCCAGGTTTTACTCTATGATTTGCTATTTGAGAACACAGTTGGATTTTGTTAAAATGTCACATATTTCAGGATAAAGCATATACTGAACGATAGCTCTAAAAGATACCTGAAGAGTATGTAGAGCAATGAAAATGTTACTGGGAAGAAAAAACTTAGGGATATTTAAGGTTTATCTGAGAATATAGACTGTATAACACCAAAGTGTTTCTCTGCTCTCAAAGATGCAAAGTAGCTAACTAGAATAGTCTCTTACATCTCTATTAGGGTAATAACTTGACTTCAGGTTCTGAGAACAGGAGGGCATGAAGTGTAATTAGAAAAAAAAAAATCAATATTTCTACATGCAAGAAATCTCAAAATACTTCATGTTATAAACATCTGCAAGATAAAATGTCAGATAATAATCATAGGAAATTAAAATTCAGTGTAACCATATTATATTGAACCTATACATTGCTGTTATAACTTACTAAATTTGAACCTTTCTACGTGTTATTTGTTGATTTTTTAAAAAATAAACAATCTTATTCATATCTGTCGTTTTTTCAAAATCATCCTTTTCCTTTTCAAACAGGTACCTCAATGAGTTTGTTTAAATCTTGATTAGTTCCAGCCTTTAGATAAATTACATGAAGTACACACTTGAAAGGAGAAAAAAAAAAAAAAACACTGGGCAAGTTATTTTTGTCCTGCTTGCTTCTCCATTGTCAATTACGACATGACAGTCACTAAGCTGACTTTTCATCCTTTCATCTCCAAACCCTATGAGTGTGCTTGGCCATGATGTTTTTTTCTCTGAAATTTTGCTCATCCTACTCAAGAGTCTAGAACATCACCACCTGCCCTGTGCGACTCAATAAATATTAATTACCACTACTAATTAGAAATGTTGACACATGCATTTCTAATTGCAATTGAGGTTACATCTGAGGAGAAGATGGTTTCAGTTAATTAAATATCAGGGAATATTTTCACAAGACTGGAGACATTTGACAAAGCAATCAAGTCCAAAGCATACTGTGAAAGTTTTTGAGACTTAAAACACTGCTTTAAATCTTCCAAACTAGAAATACCCCTGCTTTGGAACAGTCTGATTAACACGCTAGAGGCATATGTTTTCCATTTCTAGAGCTTTCTATTAACCTTATGCTGATTTAAGAGCTTAAACAGAAAATGATTATATGTATAATTCATTTTTATTACTTTCAAGTGTTAAAATATTCGTTGTGCTGCCAGGGTTCTGAAGGCATCAAGATAATGCAAAGTGAAATAAATAATTAAAACGATGCACAATATTTGTCAAAAATTTGTAAAATAAGATTCTTCTCATCTGATGAACCAAATGTCTAATTGTGGTTCCAAGGACTCTTCCTCATCATGTAGAAAGGATCATTTTCCTCAATGTTACAGGGTTAATTTAGAATTTTGATGAACTCTCCAATGATGTGCTATGTGCTGGAATGCAAACCCTATTCCTCTTTAGCTCAGACAAAAGTTCTTAGACAACTGAACTTATGAAACATGGTTGTGTGATTGTATAGATTGAATAGGAAATCATCCATTGCATCTGTATGGAACTGTGTTACTGAATTTCCACTATGGCAACCAAAGCTTAGACAAGATACTAAGATATATTGTATTCATATATCAAGTGCCATGCTGTATGTATGAAAGAGCAAGGGGGTTGATGAAGAATGAGAATTGAGTACTATATTATACAAACATGTAGGAGACTATCTCTTGTCTGAGAATTATCACTTAACTTCTGTTTTAAAAGGTATCAACAATTTCGTCACATCTTTAAATCAAATGTCTTGATGTCTTGAGTGTAGTACCTAACAGCATTTGTTCTGAGCTATATTTTCAAGCATGTTTACAGTGCAAACAGCTTTGATGGATAGAAATAGTGTCTTTCTCAGGAGCATAGAGCATGTTCTCTGTTCAGCATAATAAGGATAATGTTTCCCCCTGGAGTAAACTTTGCTTATAGCCCAATATGAAGTTTAAAGTTTCCTAGCTTTTGCTGTTTTTGTGGTTCAGTCATGTCAGGCTCTTTGCCACCCCATGGACTGTAGCATTCTAGGCTTCTCTGTCCATCACCATCTCCTGGAGCTTGCTCAAACTCATGTCCCTTGAGTCAGTGATGCCATTCAACCATCTCATTCTCTGTCATCCCTTTCTCCTTCTGCCTTCAGTCTTTCCCAGCATCAGGGTCTTTTTTCAGTGAGTTGGCTCTTCGTATCAGTTGGTTAAAGTATTGAAGCTTCAGCCTCAGCATCAGTCCCTCCAGAGAATATTCAGAATTGATTTCCTTTAGGATAGACTGACTTTATCTCCTTGCTGTCTCCAAGGACTCTCAAGAGTCTTCTCCAACAGCACAGTTCAAAAGCATCAGTTCTTTGGTGCTCTGCCTTCTTTGGTCCAACTCTCACATCCATACATGACTACTGGAAAAACCATAGCTTTGACTAACTATACTGACCTTTTGTTGTCAAGGTAGTGTTAATTCCTCTGCTTTTTAATATGCTATCTAGGTTTGTCACAGCTTTACTTCCAAGGAGCAAGGATCTTTTAATTTCATGGCTGCAATCACAGTCTGCAGTGATTTTGGAGCCCAAGAAAATAAAGTCTCTCACTATTTTCATTGTTTCCCCGTCTGTTTTCCATGAAGCGATAGAACCAGATGCCATGATCTTAGTTTGGTGTTACTCAACTATAACACAAACTCAGTGTCTAGCATCCAACTGGGCTATTCCCTGTCAACTTTGTTTGATTTTGAGAGCAAGGGGTACTGAAGAAAACATAAATTGTATTCTGTCTGCTACCCTGAGTAATCAAGTCCATTGTCTCTGACATAGGGGTCTCACATCTTCTGTTACCATCCATGAAATTATGGCAGGTCTAACTTGTTAGTGTGTATTTAGGATGAAACCTTGCCCTTCCCCTTCACAGTTCTTGGTAATCACGTTTAGAATATATATTCAGCTCTCTCAGATGTATTTTATGGGAGAATTGAAAAGGGTAAAATATATCTGGAGTAGGGTAATAGTCTAAAAGCCAAAAGGAACAGAATCTAAGACATGTTTCTCCCAGAAAATAGGAAGCCTAGAAATGACTGGGCTTCTAATCTTTATAGATTAGAAGGATTGCTATGTAAAAGGGGGATACACCTAAAGCAACTAGAGAAGGAAGAAATGGAGAACCCCAGGGTTAGTAGAAGGAAAGAAATGCTAAAAATTAGGGCAGAAATAAATGCAAAAGAAACAAAAGAGACCATAGCAAAAATCAACAAAGCCAAAAGCTGGTTCTTTGAAAGGATAAATAAAATTGACAAACCATTTGCTAGACTCATCAAGAAACAAAGGGAGAAAAATCAAATCAATAAAATTAGAAATGAAAATGGAGAGATCACAACAGACAACACAGAAATACAAAGGATCATAAGAGACTACTATCAGCAATTATATGCCAATAAAATGGACAACGTGGAAGAAATGAACAAATTCTTAGAAAAGTACAACTTTCCAAAACTGAACCAGGAAGAAATAGAAAATCTTAACAGACCCATCACAAGCACAGAAATTGAAACTGTAATCAGAAATCTTCCACAAAAAAAAAAAGCCCAGGTCCAGACAGCTTCAGAGCTGAATTCCACGAAAAATTTAGAGAAGAGCTAACACCTATCCTACTAAAACTCTTCCAGAAAATTGAAGAGGAAGGTAAAGTTTCAAACTCCTTTATGAGGTCACCATCTCCCTAATACCAAAATCTGACCAAGATGCCACAAGAAAATAAAACTACAGGCCCATATCACTGACGAACATAGACTACACATGGAAAGATGCTCAACATCACTCATTATCAGAGAAATGCAAATGAAAACCACAATGAGGTACCATTTCACACCAGTCAGAATGGCTGCGATCCAAAAGTCTACAAGCAATAAATGCTGGAGAGGGTGTGGAGAAAAGGGAACCCTCTTACACTGTTGGTGGGAATGCAAACTAGTACAGCCACTATGGAGAACAGTGTGGAGATTCCTTAAAAAACTGGAAATAGAACTGCCTTATGACCCAGCAATCCCACTGCTGGGCATACACACCGAGGAAACCAGAATTGAAAGAGACACGTGTACTCCAATGTTCATTGCAGCACTGTTTATAAAAGCCAGGATATTGAAGCAACCTAGATGTCCATCAGCAGATGAATGGATAAGAAAGCCGTGGTACATATACACAATGGAGTATTACTCAGCCACTAAAAAGAATACATTTGAATCAGTTCTAATGAAGTGGATGAAACTGGAACCGATTATACAGAGTGAAGTAAGCCAGAAAGAAAAACACCAGTATAGTATACTAATGCATATATATGGAATTTAGAAAGATGGTAATGACAACCCTGTATGCAAGACAGCAAAAGAGACACAGATGTATAGAACAGTCTTTTGGACTCTGTGGGAGAGGGAGAGGGTGGGATGATTTGGGAGAATGGCACTGAAACATGTATAATATCATATAAGAAATGAATCGCCAGTCTAGGTTAGATGCAGGATACAGAATGTTTGGGGGTGGGCACTGGGATGACCCAGAGAGATGGTATGGGGAGGGAGGTGGAAGCGGGGTTCAGGATTGGGAACACATGTATACCCGTGATGGATTCATATTGATGTATGGCAAAACCAATACAGTATTGTAAAGTAAAATAAAGTAAAATAAAAAAATAAATTTAAATTAAAAAAAAACAGGGATACAATTTTTCGGTATTTTTTCAGAATCCAGAAGGAACAAGAATACAAATTCTCTCTTAGTAAAATGGATAATACTTGCAATAACTGATACTGAAAATATTGTCTAAGTTATTACAGTAGTAATGTTGCTTCTTGTCAAGGAGGGATCTTGCAACATTGTGCTAAGAAATGTGAAGGCTACTGAAATCTTGGAATATTTGTCTTTGAGGTCAAACTGAGTTGTGAAATATTATGTATTTATATGTAACACTGGCATAAAATTGATGCTAAGGTAAGATATTTAAATGTTAGTATGGCAGATGATTGTGAAAAGATAGATTTTGATACAAGCTTAGAAAATTAAGGAATACTTCGTGTAAAGATGAAATTTATAATTATATCTCAAGATTGATCAGGTTCACTAGAAGGAATGGTGGGGGGGTGACCAAGAATCCCACCTGTATCATTGAGTGGAACTTGTTTTATGCATGAAAAACTAACCAGAAATGAAAATGTTGGGAAGGAATAGAAGGACTACTATTAGCATATTGAAAAAATTTCATATGAGTGAAATGAATTTTAGCAATTGCTTATAGTATTATTTGATTACTGTCTGATTTCTTGCAGGTGTGAACATTGTACTTTCTTCTAAACTTAAGGACACGAATTGCAATTTTGCAAAAGGGATATCACTATTTTTACTTATTTATATTTAATTTACTTCATAATGTATTTATCATAACCTCATTACAACGAATCATATTAAAGAATCGCTTAAGCACTTGTTAATTTTTGGTGAAAGTATGCATTATCTTTTAGTCATCATTTAACTTCTTTGACTTAGAAATATTTCTGGTTAAAATAGAGACTGTGTCCTCTAGGTTTCCTGTGATATTTGGGGAAACTGTTACAGTGTTCACCAATACTTAATGTTTTTCAAAAACTAGTAATTACCTGAGGAAATGATGCTGATTTTGTTGCTCTTTTGAAAGAGGTAGAAATGTCTTTTGAACAAATTGGCAATTAGTGATCCTAAAGTGAAAGTGAAAATAACTCATTCTGTCTGACTCTTTGCGACCCCATGGACTATACAGTCCATGGAATTCTCCAGGCCGGAATACTGGAATGGGTAACCTTTCCCTTCTCCAGGAGATCTTTCAAATCCAGGGATCAAACCCAGGTCTCCTGCATTGCAGGCTGATTCTTTACCAGCTGAGCCACAAGGAAAGCCAAAGAATAGTGGAATGGGTAGCCTATCGCTTCGCCAGCGGATCATTCCAATCTAGGGATCTAACCAGGGTCTCCTGCGTTGCAGGAGCATTCTTTACTAACTGAGCTATCAGGGAAGCCCAGTGATCCTAAAAGGATATGCGAAAATACAAATGAACAATTCTTAAAAAGGAAGAACTCTGTAAACTCATTTAAAAAATTATTTTCACTACTTCACAGTAATAGTGATTGTTACTAGTAGTTCAAGAAGCACCACCTTGAGTTACCTGATATATTCTGAAGCATACAAAATAAACAATTATCCTGAATGCAGAGAGCTCAATAGCAAAATTAAATTTAACTATAATTTATTGAGATATGTATTCTTAGTAGGTATTTTTATAGGTACAGCCAATAGTATGACTCAAATAAATTTACATTTGTGAAACATTTATTTTTAGGGTTTTATTTAAATCCAGAGATTAACTAAAGGATACCGACTCTTACAGATATGAATATGTGATCATTTAACCATAAAATGTTTAAAAATACTGTTTTTCTCATTTAGGTCTGATCCTTAAATATTAGTTTATAAATACAGTTTAGAATATATTTGGCTCAATGGAAGAAGAAGTTTGGACATGTACAGAGAATCAGAGGCACAATGTTTATTGGAAGAGGTTACTGAAAAGAGATGGATTTATGAATCAATATATTGGTTTATTCTGAAAATGGTAATTTCACCTTACCTTTTATTTGGTTCTAGAGTTTCCTAAGAATCATTTCTGGTGACTAATTTTTTTTGATGTTCTTTCAATAAGGGGACATACCAGGGATTCTGAGATTAGTATTTTTGATTTTCATAGTTTGTTACTAACTTTTCCTAGTTCTTTTTTTAGCAAAAGGAAAGATGTGAATATTAGGCAAGACTTAAAGATATGTCTCTCTTTTTCACTTTGCACATCCCACTGATGATACAATATGTTGATATATATATAAATTTTTGACTAAAAAAATAAACTTAAACGTGTAGTCACCTAATAATAAAGTTCCAAATGCATGAAATAAATGTTAGATAAAAGGGACATCAATAACCTTAGCTGAAGATTTTCATACCACAGTGTTACTGGTTGAAAAAATAAATAACCTGATGATAAAAAAAAAAGGGTAAGATATAAAAAGGATCTGATAAGCATTGTCAACTTACTTGAACTTATAATTACATTAATAAAGCACTGAATACAATAACTGTAGGAAAAAATTAAAATCTTTCAGGTGAACACATTCTGGGCCACAAAACAAGTCTAAATATATATTATAGGTTTAAAATAATTCAGAGAGTTTTGTCTGACTAATGATTTAAATTATAAATTAATAAAATAAGATTCAAATATTTAACAAATATCTAGAAATGAATCAACAATTATGTAATTTGTTGGTCAAAGATGAAATCAGAGGTACATAAAATTTGAGTTTGAATGAATGTAATGACAATANNNNCCTAGCAAGATTTCTCAAAAAAAAAATTTAAAAAAGAAAAATACAAATAACCAATACTAAAAATGAGAGAAGCATATCTATACATATTCTCTAGATATTCCAAAAATGGATTTTATAAGCAACTTTGTGTGAATAAATTTGATAATTTATCTTCAATGGATAAATTTCTTATAAAAAAGAAGTTTATCCATCTGATATGTCAAGAAAGGAGAAAAAATAGAATTGCATAAAATGTGCAATTAAAACCACAAAAAGCAGAGAAAATGTAGAAGACAAAAACTGGAGACAAAGAATAAGAGCAACAAGTAGAAAACATTAACAAATATCATAGATATTAATTCAACTACTTCAATACCCACTTTGAACATCAATGGTCTAAATTCACCAATTAAAAAAAGATTCAAAGTGGATCAAAAAACAAGACCCAACTATATGTTGTCTCTAAGAAACCTACTTTAAAGATAAAAGACACAAATTAAATACAAATAAATGAATGAAGACAAATATAAGATACTGGCACTAATCAAAAGAAAGCAAGAGTAGCTATATTAATTTCAGACAGTGCAATTTTAGTCAAAGAAGGTTTTCAGGGATAAAGTCATTACATATTGATGAAGGGGTCCATACTTAAAGAAAATATAACAAAACTTAATGTGCAGAGACTAACAATAGAACCTTAAAATAAGTGAAGCAAAAACTAATAGAGTTGCAAGAGAATCAGATGAATTCATATCACAATTGGAGATTTCATCCCTGTACCAGAAATGGACAGATTTTATAGACCAATATCAGTATAGACATAGTTGACTCAACAGATAGCAATAACAAAAGTAAGCAACCCAATTTAAAAAAGGGCTAAAATCTTAAGCAGGCATACTGCAAAAGCTATACAAATAGCTAAGTACATGAAAATTTGTTGAACATCATTAGTCATCAAAGGTACACAAACTAAAACTAAATTGAGGTATCATTTCTCACCTCCATAAATGGCTAAAATGAAAAGAGTAGACATATTCAAATGCTGAAAAAATTTTTGAGTAAGTGGAACAGTCATAATTTATAATGCAAATGTAAAGTAGTATAACCATTGTAGAAAAAATTGAAAACAAATATTATAAAATAAAGCATATTCATGACCATATATTTCCAACTCCAGGTATTTTTTAAGAGAAGTGAAAACAGATGTCCATTAACAGAATTTGTACATGAATTTCCATAGAACTTGAGAAGTTAAGAACTGGCAACAAGCTAAATATCTATCAAATGTAAGTGAATAAACAATTTGTGGCTTAAATAAACAGTGGATTGTTCCTCAGAAGCAAAAAGGTATGAAATACTGATACATGTAACAATATGGATAGCTCTCAAAACATTATGCTGAGTGAAGGGAGGCAAGGAGAAAAGGACTATGCCGCTGCTGCTGCTGCTAAGTCGCTTCAGTCGCGTCCGACTCTGTGCGACCCCTGAGACGGCAGCCCACCAGGCTCCCCCGTCCCTGGGATTCTCCAGGCAAGAACACTGGAGGACTATATACTGTATTATTCATTTGTTTGAAGTTCTAGAACAGGGAGTACTAATGTTTAATGATTAAAGTTGAAAAAGTGATTGCCTCTTGGTAGAAGATGGAGTGGAAGATGTAAGGAGATTCTCTACAGATAGAAATCCTCTGTGTCTTGTTATGGATCTTGGAAACAGAATCCCATATCCTTAATATTTGTGTGTTTAATTATACCATAATTATACATCCATTGCAAAATTTAGCAGTTAGGGAAACTCCCTCATAATATTAGCAACTCAGCAAGTTCATAACAAATTACTCAGTGGTTCCTAAACTACTGGAGCTGAATTCCAGATAGACTCATGTATTTTACAAGGGAATCTGTAAATCTGAAAATAAACAATGTATTCTGTTTAGATTGAATGAATAATATATTACCATAGTATTTTTTTTTAAGTTTAAGAAGATTCATAACATTGTGATTCATTAAACTGAAATTTATATAAAATGGCTTATCAGTTCAGTTGCTCAGTTATATCCAGCTTCTTATGACCCCCATGAACTGCAGAATGCCAGACTTCCTTGTACATCACCAACTCCTGGAGCCTGTTCAAACTCATGTTCATAGAGTTGGTGATGCCATCAAGCAATTTCATCCTCTGTCATCCCCTTCTCCTGCCTTCAATCTTTCTCAGCATCAGGATCTTTCCAAGGAGTCAGTTCTTTACCTCAGGTGCCCAAAGTATTGGAGCTTTAGCTTCAGTGTCAGTCTTTCCAATGAATATTCAGGACTGATTTCCTTTAGGATGGACTGGTTGGATCTCCTTGTAGTCCAAGGGACTCTCAAGAGTCTTCTCCAACACCACAGTCCAAAAGTATCATTTTTTCAGCACTCTACCTTCTTTATGTTCCAACTCTCACAACCATACATGACTACTGGAAAAACCATAATTTTGACTAGTCAGAACTTGGTCAGCAAAGTAATGTATTTGCTTTTTTATCTGCTGTCTAGTTTGGTCATACCTTTTCTAAAAGCATCTTTTAATTTCATAGCTGCAGTCACCATCTGCAGTGATTTTGGAGCCCAAGAAAATAAAGTCTTTAACTGTTTCCATTGTTTTCCCATCTATTTGCATGAAGTGATGGGACTGAATCCCATGGTCTTTGTTTTCTAAATGTTGAATTTTAAGCCAGCTTTTTTACTCCCCTCCTTCATCAAGAGGCTCTTTAGTTCTTCGCTTTCTGCCATAAGGTGGTATCATTTGCATATCTGAGGTCATTGATATTTCTCCTGTCAATCTTGATTCCAGCTTGTGCTTCATCTAGCTCAGCATTTCACATGATGTACTCTCCATATAAGTTATATAAGCAGGGTGACAATATACAACCTTATCATGCTCCTTTCTCATTTTAGAACCAGCCCATTGTTCCATGTTTGATTCTAACTGTTGCTTCTTGACCTGCATACAGATTTCTCAAGAGGCAGGTAAGATGGTCTGGTATTCACATCTCCTGAAGAATTTTCCAAGTTTTTTGTGATCGACACAAAGGCTTTGACATAGTCAGTAAAGTAGAAGCACATGTTTTTGAAACTCTCATGTTCTTTCAATGATTCAGTGGATGTTGGCAATTTGACCTCTGGTTCCCCTGCCTTTTCTAAATCCAGCTTGAACATCTGAAATTTCTCAGTTCATGTACTATTGAAGACTAGCTTGGAGAATTTGGGGAATTACTTTGCTAGCATGTGAGATGAGAGCAACTCTGCAGTAGTTTGAGCATTCTTTGGCATTGACTTTCTTGGGAATGGAATGA
The DNA here is from genome assembly GCA_006410635.1 of Cephalophus harveyi. Classification (NCBI taxonomy): domain Eukaryota; kingdom Metazoa; phylum Chordata; class Mammalia; order Artiodactyla; family Bovidae; genus Cephalophus; species Cephalophus harveyi. Next base: position 67,103 of record SJYT01050673.1, on the reverse strand, counting down.
AAACTGACCTTTTCCAGTCCTGTGACCACTTCTGTGTTTTCCAAATTTGATGGCATGTTGAGTTCAGCACTTTCACACCATCATCTTTTAGGATTGGAAATAGCTCAGCTGGAATTCCATCACCTCCACTAGCTTTGTACATAGTGATGCTTCTTAAGGCCTACTTGACTTACTACTCCAGGATGTCTGGCTCTAGGTAAGTGATCACACCATCATGGTTATTTGGGTCATTAATATCTTTGTTCTATAGTTCAGTGTATTCTTGCCATCTCTTCTAATATCATCTTCTTTTGTTAGGTCTATACCATTTATGTCCTTTATTGTGCTCATTTTACATGAAATGTTCCTTTGGTATCTCTAACCTTCTTGAAGAAATCTCTAGTTTTTCCTGTTCTATTGTTTTCCTCTATTTCTTTGCACTGTTCACTTAGGAAGGCTTTCTTATCTTTCTATGATATTCTTTGCAACTCTGCATTCAGATGGATATATCTTTCCTTTTCTCCTTTGCCTTTAGCTTCTCTTCTTTTCTCAGCTATTTGTAAGGCCTCCTCAGACAACCATTTTGCCTTTTTGCATTTCTTCTTCTTTTCTTGGGGATGGTTGCCTCCTGTACAATGTCACGAACCTCACTGTCCTTAGTTCTTCAGGCAGTCTGTCTATCTGATCTAATCTCTTGAATCAATTTTTCACTTCTATTGTATAATCATAAGGGATTTGATTTAGGTCATACCTGAATGGTCTAGTGGTTTTCCCTACTTTCTTCAATTTAAGTCTGAATTTAGCAATAATGTATTCATGATTTGAGCCACAGTCAGCTCCCAGTTTTGATTTTGCTGACTACATAGAGCTTCTCCATCTTTGGCTGCAAAGAATATAATCAATCTGATTTTGGTATTGACCATCTGGTGATGTCCATTGTATATCTTGTTTTATTGGAACAGGGTGTTTGTTATGACCATTGTGTCCTCTGGCAGAACTCTGTTAGCCTTTGCCCTGCTGCATTTTGTACTCCAAGGCCAAACTTGCCTGTTGCTTCAGGTAACTCTTGACTTCCTATTTTTACATTCCAGTCGCCTTTGATGAAAAGACAACTTTTTTGGGGGTGTTAGTTTTAGAAGGTCTTGTAGGTCATCATAGAATTGTTAAGCTCTTTGGGACTAGTTATTGAAACATAAACTTGGATTACTGTGATATTGAATGGTTTGCCTTGGAATTGAATAGGGATCATTCTGTCATTTTTGAGATTGCATCCAAGTACTGCATTTAGGATTCTCTTGTTGACTATGAGGGCTACTCCTTTTCTTCCAAGGGATTCAAGTGCACAGTAGTATATATAATGGTCATCTGAATTAAATTCACCCATTCTGGTCCATTTTAATTCACTGATTCCTAAAATGTTCATGTTCACTCTTGACATCTCCTGTTTGACCACTTCCAATTTACCTTAATTCATGGACCTATGCAATATTGGACCAGGTTCCTATGCAATATTGTTTATGGCATCAGACTTGACTTCCATCACCAATCACATGCACAACTGAACATTGTTTTCACTTTGGCTCTGTCTCTTCATTCTTTCAAGAACTATTTCTCCACTGTCCTCCAATAGCATATTGGGCACTTACTGACCTGGGCTTCCCTGGTGGCTCTGATAGTAAAAGCATCTGCCTACAATGAGGGAGACCCGGGTTCAATCCCTAGGTCAGGAAGATCCCCTGGAGAAGGAAATGGCAACCCACTCCAGTACTATGGCCTGGATAATCCCATAGATGGAGAAACCTGGTAGGCTACAGTCCATGGGGTCGCAAAAAGTCGTACATGACAGAGTAACTTCACTTTCACATTTTTACTGACCTGGAATAGTTCATCTTTCAGTGTCATGTCTTTGTGCCTTTTCATAGTGTTCATGGGGTCTCAAGGCAAGAATACTGAAGTGGTTTGCCATTCCCTTCTCCAGTGGGCCACATATTCTCAGAACTCTCCACGATCACCCATTCATCTTGGATCACCCTACATAGCATGACTCATAGTTTCATTGAGTTAGACAAGACTGATCCATGTGATCAGTTTAATTAGTTTTCTGTGATTGTGATTTTCATTCTGTTTGCCCTCTGATGGATAAGGCTAAGAAGCTTGTGGAAATTCTCTGATGGGAGTGACTGGGCATGGGAGGATATGGGTCTTGTTCTGGTGGGTGGGCCATGCTCAGTAAATCTTTATCCAATTTTCTGTTGATGGAGAGGGCAGTGTTCCCTCCCTGTTGTTTGGTCTGAGGCCAAACAATGGTAGGGGTAATGGTGATAACGACAATCGCCCTCAAAAAACTTATGCTAGCACTGTTGTATTCAGTGTACCTGACCCCACAGCAGGCCACTGTCGACCCACACCTCCACCAAAGACTCCTGGACTCTCACTCAGGCAAGTCTGGCTCAGTCTTTTGTGGGGGTCACTGCTTTTTTCTCCTGGGTCCTGATGCACACAGGATTTTGATTGTTTCAAATTCCTTGGTGGTTCTCAATCCCTTTGCTGGATCCCCAGGGTGGGAAATCTGTTGTGGGTCCTAGAACTTTTGTTAACAGTGTGAGAAGTTCTTTGGTATAATTGTTCTCCAGTTTGTGGGTCATCTGCTCGATGGCTCTGTGATAGGACTAATGGCAACCTCCTCCAAGAGGACATGTGCCACATGGTATGCCTCCTAGTTCAGCTGCAGCCAGAGCCCCTGTTCCCATGGAAGGTCACTGCCTCCACAGGAGATACTCAAATACTCAAAGTCAGGTCTGGTGCAGTCTCTGTGGGGTCTCTGGGTCCTGGTGCACACAAAGTTTTGTTTGAGCTCTCTGAGCATCTCTGGTGGGTATGGAGTTTTGATTAAAAATGAGATTTTGCCCCTCTTACTGTCTTGTTGGGGCTTCTCCTTTGCCCTTGGACCTGGGCCACCTTTTTTTGGTGGGGTCCAACATTCTTCTGTTGATGGTTGTCCAGCAGCAAGTTGCAGTTTTGGAGGTCTTGCAGGATAAGATGAGCACCATCCTTCTACTCTGCCATCTTTCAGTTAATTTCAGTTTAGTAGTTCAGTCATGTCCAACTCTTTGCAACCCCATAGACTGCAACATGCCAGTCTTCCCTGTCCATCACCAACTCTAGGAGCTTGCTCAAACTTATGTCCATTGAGTCAGTGATGCCATCCAACCATCTCAGCCTCTGTAGTCCCCTTCTCCTCCTGCCTTCAGTCTTTACCAGCATCAGGGTCTTTTCCAAAGAGTCAGTTCTTCGCCTCAGATGACAAAAGTATTGAAGCTTCAACTTCAGCATCAGTCCTTCCAATATGTATTCAGGACTGATTTCCTTTAGGACTGACTGGTTTGATCTCCTTGCACTCCAAAGGACTCTTAAGACTCTTCTCCAACACCACAGTTCAAAAGCATCACTTCAGAACTCAGCCTTCTTTATGTTCCAACTCTCATATGCATACATGACTACTAGAAAAGCCATAGCTTTGACTAGACAGAACTTTGTCAGCAAAGCAATGTCTCTACTTTTTAATATGTTGTCTAGGTTGGTCATAGCTTTCTTCTAAGGAACAAGTGTCTTTTAAATTCATAGCTGCAATCACCATCTGCAGTGATTTTGGAGCCCCCAAAAATAGTCTCTCACTGTTTCCACTGTTTTCCCATCTCTTTGCCATGAAGTAATGGGACTGGATGCCATGATCTTGTTTTTCTGAGTGTTGAGTTTAAGCCAACTTTTCACTCTCCTCTTTCACTTTCATCGAGAGGCTCTTTAGTTCCTCTTTGTTTTCTGCCATAAGGGTGGTGTCAACTGCATATTTGAGGTTATTGATATATTGATATTGAAAAGATTTTCCCTGCAGTCTTGATCCCAGCTCGTGCTTCATCAAGCCTGGCATTTAGCCTGATGTACTCTGCATATAAGTTAAATAAATATCTTGGATCAGCTATAAATTGGTTTATAGTTCATTTGTAATTTATTTAAAAATATCACCTGATAGTAAGTTACAGTTGCTATATTTACATTTATTTTACATTGCAAAGAGTATTGAGAATGATTGAATTCAGGAAAATTGAAACATTTTGTGAACCATAAAGCACTGCACACATCAAAAGGTGCATTGTTGTATTATCATCTGTGACTTCTGAGACTTGGGAATTACTTGCACCCATCTACTTTAGTCTCAGAAAGGAAAGCATATCAGCAGCTAAGCAGTTGGGGAATAATAATTAATAGGTTTCTATCTCTAAAAAAAGACATGATGGTGTCTTTGGAAGTTCCAGACTCATTCAACATACTTAGTGTCCTAACACATATGTGTTTCTCTCATACATGTACAATAAGGAAATACAGGCATATTAAGAAACAAATAGTCAATGATGTGTCTTCTCAGTTACATTCTACATGGAGCAACTAGAAGCCATGCCTCTACTCCCAGTTGTTCTACCAAACAACTGTGTGATAGCATGGACAAGTTAGTTAAATTCCTGTGATTAGGTTCTCCATCTGTCAAAACACATGAGATTAAAAAATTCTGTGGAACTCAAATAGATATGTTTTTTCTCCTGTGCCCTGGGCCACCCATTTGGCTAATCCATGGGTATTACACACCATACAGTATATGAGTAAAAGTTCTCCTGACTAAACAATGTAATATAGGAAAATAAATTTTGTCTCATGTTTGACTTTTAATTCTTCATAGTTTCATTTTAATGAGAAACGTGCAATCCCCCAGCCTCTGGAAGCAGAGCCAGGCCAACTAAATCCTCCAGCTAAGCAGAGAGGTAATGATGATGCCTGTTCTGCAGGCAGCTGCAGAAGTGCATTTGGTTTATCGAGTAAGATATTTTAAGTGCTATTACTGCATTTTCCAGGCTGAATAATCTCAAAGAAAGTTAATCCCAAAGGAAGAAAAAACAGCTTTACAAAACAATTTATTTCGACAATCATTGTATCTTTGTTCACTGTTATGATTCTGAGTAAATTTGAATAAAAGCATACTTTTTATAATTTACTTTTTTATGAAAAAGAATCCCATTTTTATTTATTTTTAATCCCAATGTAGAAGAATGAATGTTTATTTTCCTATTCTCTAAGCAAAGATTCAAACATGACTGAGCAACTAACACACTCACACAAAGATTGAAAAGTCTGAGAAAAGATCGTCTTCACAATCAACTATTCTGTAGTATTATGTTTTAAAAAATGCTGTTTTAAAATGCTATGTTTTAAATAATGCATAAATAATGAGAAAATGAAGAATTATTTTGTAAAAAGGAACATGCATGTGCTTAGTCATTCAGTCATGTACGCCTCTTTTTGACCCATTGGACTATAGCCCACCAGGCTCCTCCTTCCATGAAATTTTTCAGGCAAGTGTACTAGAGAGGTTATTGTTTCCTTCTCCAGGGGGTCCTTCTGACCCAGGAATTGAACTCATGTCCCCTGTGTCTCCTTCATTGCAGGTGGATCTTTTACCTGCTGAGCCATCAGGGAACAGCAGAAAGGGACATAGTATGAATGATAATAGTAATAATAATAATAATAGACTTGTGGGTGTTTACTAAGTGTAGCACATAGCCAAATTTTATTTGCTAAGGATATATGCAATATATATTAAGTGCAAAATAAAAGAGACCAATTTGATTTATTTTAAACATGAATCACCATTATATTAATTTGCAAATTAAATACAGATGTAGCATATTTTCTAAATATTCCAGATTGATTGAAGGAAGCAAGTTACTTTTTGATATTTTGTCTCAAACACCTTAAAACTACCTTTAAGGAGTTGTAGAAAGATATTAATATATTTTAGCTGGATTTACAAATCAAAACCTAGAATTATCTTTCCATTTGAACTTTTAGCAATTCTATAATATTCAGTCATTTTCTCATTGTGTAAAGTTCTTTATGTTTACTCAAATGTATAAAGAATATTTTCATAATATTCAATATGAAGATTCCTTGAGAAAATATTTTTTCATTGGGAAAATTTGATGATAGTTTTGATGCTGTCCATTAACGGTAGCAAACCTGCTTTATAGAAAAATGGTTATAATGTTTCATCTGTCATTATCTTTAGAAAGCAAAATGTCAAATGTCAGATAAATTGTCTTGAGATAATTCAGACTTTAACACTTTTCACTATGCACAGTTTGATCTTATCTGGCAGAAAGAAAGTTAATTGGCCCAAATTAGCTTACCTTAGAATCAGACCAGGGCTGTGTCTGTAAAACACAATTCATGTGGAGATATAACATTATGTCACTAACCACAGTATTGACCATCTTTGTAAATTTCTATCCCTCTTCCTGACTCATCAGCTTCTCATCCAGGCCTCCAACATGGGTTGAACTTCTGTTCCTTTTCTGTCCCCTCAGGAGTGGATGGTAACATCCTCTAGCTCTAGCTGGTCTCTCAATGTCTTAACATCACTGTCTTTCTTTCACCTTACCTGTAAATTATCAATTTCTCTTTAGGATCACATTTCAGTGTTTCTTTCATCTCCTGCCAAATCCTGAATGATACAGTATGGCATCTAGATAGAGGAATGCAGTTTTACAAATAAAGACCTGAATTTCAGGAGAGAGGCCTGGATGTAGATCCTAGATTTCAGAAGTTTAGCATATAGTAGTAGTTGGAACCAAGAGCATCATTTTGGTTACCCAAGTGCAGACTATACAGTATGTTGAAAAAGCCTAAGAAAGAAAGACTATTTAGAGAAAACACAAGAAAAATGTAATTGCAGCACAGAAGAACTAGATAAGAATGGTATTTGAATAAAAATGGAGCAAAGGTCTACAAATAAGATTAGGTTATGAAAACTTATAAATAATGAAGAAAGATTAAATGTTACAAAAAACTATTGGATCTCATCATAAACATTTTCCTTTTTCATGGCCAGAGAATTGCAAGAAAGCTGAATATCTGGAAAACATACTTTATTCTCTAAAGTAGATAAATGGAGTTTAGAAGAAGGATCATTTATGAATGCCAGTGTTTGAGAAAATAAAAAAGAGATGGATGGTAGGTTTGTAGTGAGTAGGAACTAGGGAAAGAGATTTTGGTGGGGAAGGAAGGATAATTAGATTTTAGGGGTCATGATTCATTATGTGAATTTTTAAAATTTCTGTCTATTCCTTCTGTTAAAAATCAAAAGGGAGTATCTAAATTACTTTTGCTCTCAGCTCAGCGTATGTTCACCAAGAACCCCCCTTCTTTGGGGAAAAGTGTCACAGGCTAATCCAAGCTTCAACCCATGTCCCCCCAGTATTCAAAGGCAGAAATTCAGAAACCATATAAAACCTATTAAAATATTTACAAAATGTTGCCCCTGTCCTAAATACCATTTCTGTAAGTCTGCATGATGATGTTACTTTTTATCTATAAAACTATCAAGAGTCTCACAATTCCAAAAAAAATGTGTTCACAGACTTCTTGTACACATACACATACATTCATGCATGTACAGAGGTGTAATATAATGCAGGACAACTGTAACATGTGAAAAAAAAGTCACAGTCTGTGTTTTAGTCAGGCATTTGTCTAGTGCAGCAAACTTTTCTTGTGCTTTCCTACAGAACGGGTGTTGGGCCCTGGGAAGTTTTGTTTATATTCTAAACAAGTCAGTTGGCCAAAGTTGATTAACATCTGTAACTTATTTGCACTAGAATCTCAGCATTTATTTTTAAATGTAGCATCATAGGCTGTTTTCCAGACAATATGAATTAAAATCTCTTGGTGGGATCAGGGATCTACATTTTAATAAACTTCTTGGTCTATTCTTGTGCACACTAAGTTCTGAGGAATATGGCCATAGAGAAGAGAGGAGTGTAGTCAACTGAGGCAGTGTGGAACCCTCCTTTTGTGGGTAGTTGTTCCTCCTCTCTGATAGATTCTGGTACATTTTTGCTTTCTTTAAGTAAAACTTCTGTTAAATTCTATTTCAATCTAAGTTAAACACCAGTTATAAGTTAGCGTCATTTGTCTACAGAACTAAAAAAATCTGTGTTTTCTGGAGCAAAGATTGACGTTGTAATAAAGAACTGTGTCTGTATAATGGTTGTGGGTTTTAGACTTTCAAATCACTCTTGTCTGTGGCTCCTGCTTCCTTATATCTCTCTTGTCAGTATAATGAGTATATCTAGAGAAGACAGCATGGTTCTAAGAATGACTAGAGGAGCAAAGGGAAGTTTCTGGAATGTGTTAGTATTACCCAACAAGCATCTGGTTTTCCTAAATTCCTAGATATTGAGGTTACTTGGGGCTCTTCTATAGACCACAGGTATGACAAGCATGAAGGTAAAATGCCAAAATAGAATTATTTTAGTGATAGCTGACAATAGTAAAATGCCTTCAAAGCAATAGCTTTTTAAAATAGTACAATATCACATTAAAAGTTAAATATTTCTATATTTAGAAATAGTTTAGGTAGCTCTAAATGATGAATGCATTATTAGTTTTATTACTTATCTTATGGGTTTCAGAGTCCACTAACTTGAATAACAAATATGAGCATAGTACACTGAGTCCAGTAAGCTTACGTGGGGTTCAGATGCCATGTGAAAACCATCTGAACTACTCTTTATAGTTTATGCTAACCAGAAAACCTCAATAAAATAGAAGCATATCATTCTTACAGTTGTTCATAGTTTATTCATTTAGAAGCACATTCTGACCTTAACTACTTGCACGCCCATCTTGTTGAAGATAATGGGATTTGTTTTGGGTAATGAAAGTCAGAATATGGCTTAGTAGACATTATGGAATTTATGGAACTCCATAAGCATATATCTTCATTCTTATATAAAGAGAAGATACTTTTGCTTTCTGTGATCAGATACTGTCTTATCGTTCCAAAAAACAAACAAAGTATGGTACATACAGTATAAGTCAATATGAAGTATCTGAACAGTAATGACGTCTATTACTGTTGTACCATCGGCCCTTTTTATGTACCACCATTTCAACTAATCACTTATAACTGTTTTCAAGATGTCTAGACTGTCTGAAGTTAAATCATTAAATCAGAATCACTGGTAGGTGGAATGGTGGCAGAGGTGAACAATGTTGAGATGTCTAGAGAGCTGTGAGTACTAATAGGTCTAAGACCTTATGCTCCTCCCTTCCTACTCCCTTTGAAACAGTACATAGTGTTCTGTTGGGGTGAACACATGAAAAATGGAACAGAGTGTTCAGGCCCTTGGCATAAAGCTTCATCTTTCCATATAATCCTCAGCTACATGCCTCACCTCTCCTTTCATGCATTTCTCTTGGTTACATGACTCAGATCACTTTTACAATGAAGACTAGTTACTCCAGACAAAATATTGAAAACTGGAAACAATACAAGTCCATGTATTGGCATATATGATCATGAATGCTCTTCCTGCATCAACCATAAAATAAAAATTTAAGTACTTAATATGTTCTGCCTATTTTTTTTCTCAAGTAATATTCTTCATCAAGTATTTTTAAATGATTAATGCACAATTAGGTTTTTTCCATCATCTGTTTTGTTCCTTCTGCTTACCCAATTCATTTATTTATATTTATTGATTTCTATTCCTTCTAAAGTTCTTATTCAATATTACTGAGAAAATTTACAAATTAAAAGCTATGAGTACTTCATATTCTTCTGGTTAAATGCTAAATATTTAATATATCCTTTTGATATAAGGCACTTTTATTTGTTTGCTTGTTTGTTTATTTTCACCCATTTCTCTCACTTCCACTCCTCTCCTCTGCAACCACCATTCTGCTCTATATATCTATTAGTTTGTTGTCTTACTTTGTTTTATTTGTTTTTGTTTTTGTATATTCCACATATAAGATAAATCGTACAGCATTTTTCTTTCTTTGACTTATTTCATCAAGCATTATGTCAAGTTGCATCTACATTGTATAAAATGGCAAGATTTTGATCCTTTTTATGGCTAAATAATATTCCACTGCACATATAAGCACAGTTCCTTTATCTATTCATCCATCTAAGGACACTTAAATTGCTTCCATATTTTGGCTATTGTGAATAATACTGCAATGAACATGGAAGTGCACATATCTTTTAAAATTAGTGTTTTTGCATATTTCAGATAAATACCCAGAAGTAGAAGAACTGGCTCATATGGGAGTTTCATTCTTAATATTTTGGGGGGACTCTCCATACTCTTTTCCATAGTGGCTAAACCAATTTGCATTTCTAACAGTGTTCAAGGGCTCCCTTTTCTCCCCATCTTGGCCAACACTTGTTATTTCTTGTCTTTTTTGATAATAGCCTTTCTGAGGGATGTGAGTGATATTTCAATGTGGTTTGATGTACATTTTGGTGATGATTAATGATGTTGATCATCTCTTTGTGTACTTGTTGGCCATCTGTGTGTCTTCTTTGAAAACAGTCTCTTCTGATTGTCCACCAATTTTTTAGTCAGATTTTTATGACTTTGCTACTGGGTTGTATAGTTCTTTATATATTCTGCATCTTAATCCCTTATCAAACATATGATTTGCAAAAATTTTCTCCTGTTCAGTATATTGCCTTTTTATCTTGTTGGTAGTTGCCTTTGCCATCAGTTCAGTTCAGTTCAGCCACTCAGTCTTGTCCAGCTCTTTGTGACTCCATGGACAGCAGCATGCCAGGGCTCCCTGTCCATCACCAACTCCCAGAGTTCACTCAAACTAATGTCCATCGAGTCAGTGATGCCATCCAACCATCTTATCCTCTCTTGTCCTTTTCTCCTCCTGCCTTCAATCTTTCCTAGCATCAGAGTCTTTTTAAATGAATCAGCTCTTCACATCAGGTGTCCAAAGTATTGGAGTTTCAGATTCAGCATCAATCCTTGCAATGAATATTCAGGACTGATTTCCTTTAGAATGGCCTGGTTGGATCTCCTTGCAGTCCAAGGGACTCTCAAGAGTCTTCTCCAACACCACAGTTCGAAAGCATCAGTTCTTTGGTGCTCAACTTTCTTTATACTTCAACTGTCACATCCGTACATGCCTACTGCAAAAACCATAGCTTTGACTAGATGGACTTTGTTGGCAAAGTAATGTCTCTGCTTTTTAATATGGTATCTAGGTTGGCCATAGCTTTTCTTCCAGGGAGCAAGCATCTTTTAATTTCACAGCTCCAATCACCATCTGCAGTGATTTTGGAGCCCCAAAAATAAAGTCTGTCACTGTTTCTACTGTTTCCCCCTCCTTTGCCATGTAGTCACTTTATCTGATATCATCCCACTTGTTTATTTGTTGTTGTTGTTGCTGTTACTTTAAATTTTAGTGTCAGATTTTTAAAAATCGTTAGCAAGACATCTGTCTAGGAGCTTACTGCCTGTTTCTTTCTCTGATGTCTTATGGTTTCAGTTCAGTTCAGTCGCTCAGTCGTGTCCGACTCTTTGCGACCCCATGAATCGCAGCACGCCAGGCCTCCCTGTTCATCACTATCTCTCGGAGATCACTCAGACTCACATCCATCGAATCAGTGATGCCATCCAGCCATCTCATCCTCGGTCGTCCCCTTCTCCTCCTGCCCCCAATCCCTCCCAGCATCAGAGTCTTTTCCAGTGAGTCAACTCTTCGCATGAGGTGGCCAAAGTACTGGAGTTTCAGCTTTAGCATCATTCCTTCCAAAGAAATCCCAGGGTTGATCTCCTTCAGAATGGACTGGTTGGATCTCCTTGCAGTCCAAGGGGCTCTC
>SJYT01050673.1:0-35675 GCA_006410635.1 Cephalophus harveyi | reverse complement strand
GTTAAATAGTCATTTTAATTAGACTTTCTTTTCTTCAGGAATTGTTTAATTTTTTAAAATCATCTTTTGCAAACTTTTGGGATAATCTTTCTCCTTTGATTTAGTTATGTGATGAATGCTACAGATAGGCTGTAGAACATCAAACATTTTGTTTTACATTTGTGGATTAGATTTTTTTAGTTACCTATTAAGGATTTTTGCATATATAGCAGAAACTCCCATGCTTTCTTTGTTTCAGTGGCTTGGTTTCTTTGAAGGTCTGTGTGCTCAACTAAATGATTACACTGCTCAGACTTTCTTGAATTTCTATGTGTCTAGAGTTCAGATGATGTATTACAACCAGAAGTGCAAATTCACTTCTAGGAAGTATTCTTAAAAGGATCTAACTTAGCCAGGATATGTACCCTTTTGTTCTTTCTCCTTTCTCCCTTTTTTTTAGGCACAAATTTCTATGTTGGAACTCCAGCAACCATTCTAGAACATGATCTAAAAAGGAAGCTTCCTATGAAGAGACTAGAAGAGAAAGATGCCAGAAACCTGGGTCTCTGATGTTTCTGTAGCTGGTATACCAGCCCCCACCTGCCTACATTTGAACTTCATTTATGTGAGAAACAAACTTCTACCTTAAATGACTGCAATTTTGCATTTTCTGCTGCTTCACCTAAAACTGATCTTACTGGATTAGGTTTATCCATAGTCATAAGTGAGATCAGTCTGCAATTTTCCACTTTTTAAAATCTATCTAATGTTTTTGATACAAGATATGCTAATTTGAAAAGTAATCAGTATCCTCTCAATCTTTTCCTTAATTTTGAAGATTAAGCATTTACCTGCCAGAGTCAAGGGTAGTTTCAGAAATAGTTTAGGAAAGTTTTTTTCTTAGTTTAAATATTTTTCTTCTCCCTGTGTTAGTTAGCATTAGTATTTTAAGAAAATTGTCCATTTTATTCACTTTATTCAAGTTATGTGTGATTCTAATATTTTACCCTTTTCTGTACTATATTTGATATAATATGGATTTGAGTATTTTAGCTGGTCAGACTTGAAATATGATTATAAAAATTATGTATCCAGATTTTTTCAGATAAGTTAAATTTAGCTATAGACATCAATTTGTTTTTTTAGTGGATGTGTTCAGTGTGTGGTTTAAAGATTCAGCCTCCTCAGAAGAGCTGTGGGTTTCAGTTGAGTCACTTCTGACCTAGTCCAGAGATTGAGTCATGATTGGTTTAAGCCACTCTTTGTTTCAATCATCTTTCCATTACTTAACTTGGGAGAAAGCAGGGGATATAACTATGGCCAAAAGATATGAAGTGAACTATATTGGGAAGTTCCTGGGATTAATTGTCCTGTTCTTCAAAAGAGACACAAAGAATACACATTGAGGCATCGTCATGTCTGAAAGAGACCCCTAAGAATTCTGTAACCATGTTGTAGAGCTGGCCTTTGATGAAATCATGTACAGAGAAGGGTAGAGTGAAGAGCATAACTGGAGCCCTTACAATGTAGTATGTGGAGCATCCCTATATTTGAACTTCACATCTTGTGAGATAATATACTTTACCAACAATGATGTCAATTGAGTTAGAGTTTACCTGTGACTAAAAGCTTCTTCACTAATATACATTTCTAGATTTTTTCTAATATTTTTTCCATTTTTATGCTTCAAAGTAATTTATGCAGTTATTATTGTTTTTTTTGTATTCTCTAAGTTTTCACGTTGTATATGAATTCAGTTTGTTTTAATGCTTCTGTATTTAATAATGAAAAGCTTCCTATAAGTGTGGCTTTAGTTATAGATCAACATTGCATTAGCTTTATTGTTAAAACTTTTATTATTTAGCAATTATATATAAATATATAGACATATATATATACACACACAAATATATCATGTGCATGTTGAAATGTTTATTTTAATTAGAATATTAACATCCACTTTTAGTCATACTGGATTCTGAATTTAAGAAAAGTAGTGTAGAATTATTCCTTGGAGAGATGAAGGTGTATGTGTCCTCCTACTGTCTCTTATACACATCTTTTATCTTGGTTTTTCAAAGATTATTTTTTCTGGTAATTTACTATGTTTAAACTGTTTTAACTTTATCAATTTTCTTATATAAATATATATGATAATATTGCTGACTGCCTTTACTTGGTTTCTTTTCTATTACATGCATAACTCCATATAAAAATATGCCACAAAATAATTGAGCCTCCCAAATTATGGATTATTTTTACTTTACTCCATTATTTCAAATATATCAATCTCTTAGATGCATATATTAAGCATCAGAAATTCTCAGAATAATCAACAGAACCATTTATTTATAGCTACTGCCATACACAATGAATTTTTTCCCAAATTTCAAAGGGTATAGTTAGAAGAGAAATAAAATCTCACCACTGACATTTTTCTGAAGCTTTCTTTATAATGATTTTAATTTAAATTGTTGTTGTTCAGTCACTAAGTCATGTCCGACTCTTTGTGACCCAATGGACTGCAGCACACCAGGCTTCCTTGTCCTTCACTATCTCCCAGAGCTTGTTCAAACTCATGTCCATTGAGTTGGTGATGCCATCCAACTATCTCATTTTCTGTCTTCCCCTTCTCCTCCTGCCTTCAACATTTCCCACCATCAGGGTCTTTTCCAATTAGTCAGCTCTTTTTTACTAAATGAATACCACATACATAATTTCAAGGTACTATTGGGAAAAACGAGGCATTTGTGGGTTTATTAAAGTACTACATGCATCTGTGCTATGTTGCTTCAGTCATGTCCCTCTTTGCAACCCTATGGACTGTAGCCCGCCACCCTCCTCTGTCCATGGAATTGTCTAGGCAAGAATACTGAAGTGGATTGCCATGCTCTGAGGGACTTTCCAATCCAGGGATTGAACCCATGACTCTTGTGGCTCCTGCATTGCCACTGGATTCTTTACCGCTGAGTCACTGGGGAAGCCCTTATTAAAGTCCTAGACAACTCTAACTCTTATACCAAAAGCAGTACTTAAAATACTCACTATATGTATATAGTCTAGTCCTTTGTTATGTGTGATTAGCCACATTCACAGTGAAGGGAGAAAGGAACAGCATGTTTTACACTGACACTGATGGAGTGTTTATTGTTGTTCAATCACTAAATCTTGACCCCATGGACTGCCGCACACCAGGCTTTCCTTTCCTTCACTGCCTCAGTGTTTTGCATTTTTGTCTTTTCCTAAAACAATGTCTATTTGCTGGTAAAGAAACATGAGCTCATTAGTGTTTCACGCTATTTTCTTTTAATTTTCTGCTTATTTATTTTTAAAAAAGTATGTTTTGTTTGTTTTTCTTTAAAAACAGAAGAAAATAATGCAAACATGTCCTTCATGAAGAAACTAGTACTTTTGTAATTTTTATATATCTCAGAATTTTAATGAAAACATTTAAACTGAAGGTAGATTAAATCTAACGAACCTTATTATGTCTCTTAACAGAGCAACTAGAGGGAATTATTTCAAAGATACCTGCTTCAGCCTCTCAGGAGGAGGAATTGGACACTGCTTTGCTTATATGAAGAAGCTCTGGTGCCCTTTCTCTCTCCTGTCGGGCATGACTCAGCCGATCTAATTGGTAAGTAAAGCTTCTTTTCTCTTAGGTTATTCATTCCCTTAATGTGGTGATAGATGTAACATTTCAGGAACAGGCATTAATATTAAGTTTTGCAACTTGTTGAAGTCCTGCACTGCTTGTTCTTCATTGTTCATTAGTTGAGATTTAAACTGCAGTGGAGTAGGCACATCATTAATCCTGTCTGTGGAACTTAGTACCTCAAGCAAAGTCACTATCTTGGTAATATTGTTATAGAGTCAATTTTATAGACACACACAGAGTAAAAGCAAATTCACTAGATATGCCCAGGAAGCAATCTGAAGAATGGATTTCATAATGTCATTGAGGGCTGGAGTCAATAAAGAAGTTCTAATGACTAAGAATATTATCTGCCTTTTGTTGGTATAAAACTATAACTCATAAAGGACATATATAAAAATATAATAGTAAATGACAATAAATATCAAACTGGTAATTCTTAGAAGTTGCACAAATGTTGATTATTAATAAAATTAACTTTGCTTTAATTTATTTTATTTGGATTTGTTTCTTTGCCTGACCAGATTGGCATTATAATGTTGAAATACAGACAATGGACTATAACATTCCATTTAAATATTTTTGTTCTAGGATTTTATAGTAGACATCACACATCTGCTTCATATCTTGCTCTTTATGGTATTCTGTTTCACTTGATTAATGGTGTGATTGTACCAAATACTAAGCTATTAAGAGATGTTAGTGTTTTTATAAATAATCTTTCATTAGTGTGATAAAATTCAAATATTTTTCTCTATTGTAAAATGTTTATTTTATGATCAATTTTGTTTGTATTTATAAAAATTGAGAAATCCCCTTGTCTGGATAATAGTGATGATCATCCGGACTCCCACAGTCTTAACTGAATTTCCATCTATCCCATCAACAACAACATGTAAGGATTGTTGTTTACTAGTATCCTAGCCATTCAGAGTTCTTTAGGTATACTCCTTTACTTATTCATGCATTCTATTTACTATCCCAGGCAACAAAACTATTACATGTTCTATTGAAGCAATTGATTGATTAATTAATATATTCATTCAAGTAACACTGCCTGGTTGTCTACTATGTAATTACAGGAATATCTCAGAGACATTCAGTTCCAGACCACTGCAATGAAGCAAATATTGCAATGAAGCATGTGTGTATGCTAAGTCACTTCAGTCATGTCTAACTTTTGTGACCCTATGGACTGCAGCCCCTTAGGCTCCTTTGTCCAAGGGATTCTCCAGGCAAGAATATTAGAGTGGGTTGACATCCCTCCTCCAGCAGATAGTACCACTAAATTTTTGGTTTTTCAGTTCATATAAAAGTTGCTTATACTGTATTGTAACTATTAAGTGTGCCAGTAGCATGTCTAAAAATCAATGTACACAGTTTAGTTAAAAGTGCTGTATTGCTAAAAATGCTAACCATCATCTGAGCCTTTGGTGAATTATAGTATTAACAGTATCATAAAAGGTAACTGATTACAGACTAACATGACACATATAACAATCATGGAAAATTTTGAAATAGTGTGTGAATTACCAAATGTAACACAGAGATATGAAGTGAACAAATACTGTTAGAAGAATGGTGCCAATAGATTTGCTTAAAGCAGGGCTGTCACAAATTTTTGATTTGTAAAAAATGTAATATCTGCAAAGTGCAATGCCTGTATAGGATAAATCACATATGTTAATGGAGTAGTAGTGGGAAAATATGTAATAATCTCCCATTAGTTTTTTAAACTGTATTAATTTCAATATGAATCTCTTTTTCAATAGACATCTTTATGTTGTGAATACTACCACCTGCTCTTCACTATCAGTAGCCCTCTTTTTAAAGCATCTTTTATACCTGTGTCCCAGTCACTATTCCATTTCTGATATTCTCCTCTCTCCACTGTATATTTTCCTATAAAAGCTCTTTTCCTTTCCCATATCCTTAATTATCAATTACTTTCTAATTTGAAGGAAAAAAATCAGTATGTATCAATTTGCATTTTTTAATACATAAAACTCCTGAAGATCTGATTGTTGAAAGAGCAGCTCACCAAAAATATGCTTTGAATAGTCTGTTTCATCCTTGCATAATTTAACTCTGTGACTTAAATAAACAGGCACACAGGGAAGCCAGTGATGTTGTGAAAAACTGTACTGCTGCTTCACTTGCCAAGATATCTTTCAGATCATTGACTGTTTTTTTGAGTTGAATCACTTCTCCCAAAAGTTGCTGAAGTCCTAATCCCTACTACCTGTGAATGTGACCTCAGTTGGACAAAAGGTGTTTGCAGATGATTAAGTTAAGAGGTCATTAGGGTGGGCCTGTAATCCAATGAGATTGGATTATGAAAAATTTAAACACAAAGATGGCAGGTCTGTTGGGATATCACCAAGTGATGACAACTACAAGCCAAGCAATGTCAAACACTGCCAGCAAAAATCAGAAGCTAGAGAGACATAGAACAGCTTCTTCCCCACAGAGCTCAGAAGGAACCCACCCTGTTCTGACACTTTGATCTCAGACTTTTAGCCTCCAGAACTGTGAGACAAAAATTTCTGTTGTTTTAGTTGCTTAGTTTGTGGTACTTTATTATGACAGCCCTAGGAAATGAATACAGTTGTTTTCTGGATTCTGCCATGAAACACATGCAGGGATTGGAATGATGGCTCACACACAGGAAATTTTGTCCAGCATTTTAAACTCTTGGTATTGTGGAATTCTTCCTCTGCATTTCACCAGATGATTTCTGGCACTCCCACATTCTTGCCCTCTGCTGAAATGAGGTTTAGTTTTATTCAACCCAGGAAATCATTAAGGGCCATTAGCAGCAGAAGGCTGTTTACTACAGTTAGACTCACTGGTAAGTGGAGCCCTATCAACAATACAGCACTGGAAAAGTCAATTTAAGCAATAATTTGCCATTCAGTCCTACAGTTAGATTCTGAATATAAAAAATTTTAAAAAATCTTTCAAAAAGATTTTACATGATGCTTTCTGCTAGTTCAGTGATGCAATTTAATGGTAATGAAGAGGGAGGCAAGCCAGGCCTTACTGGTTTCCTCCTGCAGTGAGACCTTTCAGGTAGGGGCATAGCATAATTACATCTGTAAACAAGGGAGAAACAGCAAATAAGTTCTGAAGATAAGGGAGAGTATATTGCTTTGTTGGGATGATTAGCTAGGGAGGCACTAGAGAGTTTAGAGTTCTTTTATGTCTTTTGACTTGCTCAACCTCCCTATTTTCCCCCTATTCTGTTAGCTCATGCTCAAGTTTTATATAAGACGCAGATGGTGATTGCAGCCATGAAATTAAAAGACACTTACTCCTTGGAAGGAAAGTTATGACCAACCTAGATAGCATATTCAAAAGCAGAGACATTACTTTGCCAACAAAGATCCGTCTAGTCAAGGCTATGGTTTTTCCAATGATCATGTATGGATGTGAGAGTTAGATTGTGAAGAGAGCTGAGTGCCAAAGAATTGATGCTTTTGAACTGTGGTGTTGGAGAAGACTCTTGAGAGTCCCTTGGACTGCAAGGAGATCCAACCAGTCCATTCTAAAGGAGATCAGTCCTGGGTGTTCTTTGGAAGAATGATGCTAAAGCTGAAACTCCAGTACTTTGGCCACCTCATGGGAAGAGTTGACTCATTGGAAAAGGCTCTGATGCTGGGAGGGATTGGGGGCAGGAGGAGAAGGGGACGACAGAGGACAAGATGGCTGGATGGCATCACTGACTTGATGGACATGAGTTTGAGTGAACTGCAGGAGTTGGTGATGGACAGGGAGGCCTGGCGTGCTGTGATTCATGGGGTTGCAAAGACGGACATGACTGAGTGAATGAACTGAACTGAACTGAACTGAAATGCCAAGACCGTGAATTCAGCTGAATGTATAAGAAACCTATAGAAAGGAATTCCAGACTTTGGTTTTTACTCACTTGGCCCAGCAGATAAAGAAATAAGAAATCATTTTCCAGTAAGAGAACTCTCTTACCTTCCTTCTTTGCCTCAAGGCAAGAAGATAGAAATTGAATCTTGGCATTCTTTAAATTATCTAAGGCCTCAAAAGCAATCTCTTTAGTTCTATAATTCCTCATCCCTTCAATTCCTATCCTAGCGCACTCAGGATCCCAGCGTCCTGCTCTCAGTAGGACTGTAGTTCTAGTTACATTAGGTAATGATTGAATTAGGCATTTCACCATAGCATGCTATGGGCATTTAGGTTACCATCGTGTAGTATGAAGCAGTTGACCAGATAACTTATTTCTAGTATCCTATACCTTTCTGTTTTTGGCTGGCAACTTACTTTCTGATTCTATTTCCTGTATAAAATGTTGTGTTCTGCTTTTGTGATTTGGCTGTGAGTAGAAAATCATGATTTCCTTTGATACAAAAGAAATTTACTCAGAGGATATGAGGGAACACACTAGACTAAAGGGAAAGCTGAACAGACAGGCTTGGAACAGAGAGAAAACAGGGACATTCAGGACTTTTATAAGCAGGAAGTGTTCGTTTGTTATTAATAAACATGTATAAAATTACTCTAGGCAGATAGAACTCTGTTATTACTAAAAGGTGTTTGCGACAAAAGCTAATTACTTTTCTGGATGAACTAGGTTGGCTAACATGAAACTAATGAGATTATTCTTTAATATATGCTGCTGCTGTTGCTAAGTCGCTTCAGTCATGTCCGACTCTGCTCAGCCTCATAGAAGGCAGCCCACCAGGCTCCCCTGTCCCTGGGATTCTCCAGGCAAGAACACTGGAGTGGGTTGCCATTTCCTTCTCCAATGCATGAAAGTGAAAAGTGAAAGTGAAGTCGCTCAGTCGTGTCCAACTCCCAGTGACCCCAAGGACTGCAGCCTACCAGGCTCCTCCATTCATGGGATTTTCCAGGCAAGAGTACTGGAGTAGGTTGCCATTGCCTTCTCCACTTTAATATATAGACAGGCCTATAACTTATTTTTGCCTGGCACAGTGAACCTTCCTATAAGGAAGAACCATACTCATGTTCTCCAAATAGGCAAGTCAAGGGAGATTGAATTTCAAAATTGCCAAGTAAGCAAAAAAGGGAGCAGAGAGCATTTGTGTCTCCACACTAAAATATTATGCCTTTTCTTGTCCCAAAGAAAATTCCTATATTAATGAATACCTTAAAATGCATGCATGTGCATCAGGATATTTCTATTTGTAAGGAATAAGCCCAACATGAATCAGTAAGCATAAAAGGGATTTATCAGCACTATTTACACTGGTTGTATAAGCAACCAGTGACAGCAAAATGGACCTGGGCAATAAGAATCAGAAACCAATGTAAAATCAGAATTCCTTCTTCTTATTGTTCATACTCCCTTTTATTTGTATTACATCTTAATTGCTGAGATTAAATTCCACACATGAAAGTGAAAGTGGCACAGTCATGTCCGCCTCTTTGTGATCCCATGGACTGTAGCCTGCCCGAGTCCTCTGTTCATGGAATTCTCCAGGCAAGGGAGTACTGGAGTGGGTTGCCATTTCCTGCTCCAGGGGATCTTCCTTACCCAGGGATCAAACCTGGGCCTCCTGCATTGCAGGCAGATTCCTTACCAACTGAGCCACCAGGTAAGCCCAAATTCCACACATGGTGTGTGACAAAGTTTAAGACAATTTCAAATTCACAGTCTTACAGCTCTGCATTGACAAAAAACTCTCTCCTTGTCTAGACAGAATTTAAAGAAAAGTTCAGAAAAAAAGTAAGCCCTAATCCCATGCCATCACCTATGGTGGAAGACCATAAGTCCCAGTTTCATAAGAATAACCCAGTTGCCTTGTTTATATCTATTATTATAAGTTTGTGAAAAGCCTTTCCTTTCACCCTCAAAGATAGATGGGTTGAGACAATAAATTCCATGGTCAGCCCTACATCCTACAGCTAACAGCAGCTGACATAATGTAAAGAAGCTTGCTTTTGTTCTAGTCAGTCCAAAGTGGATGCATTCACCATTCCATCCAGGGAAAGTCTCTGGTTCCAAGGAAGGGTCATGTATTTGGGTAAAGAACTTACTGATTTCTCTGCTGCTGCTGCTGCTAAGTCACTTCAGTCGTGTCCGACTCTGTGTGACCCCATAGACAGCAGCCCACCAGGCTCCTCCGTCCTTGGGATTCTCCAGGCAAGAACACTGGAGTGGGTTGCCATTTCCTTCTCCAATGCACGAAAGTGAAAAGTGAAAGGAAAGTCGCTCAGTCATTTCCGACTCTTAGCGACCCCATGGACTGCAGCCCACCAGGCTCCTCTGTCCATGGGATTTGCCAGGCAAGAGTACTGGAGTGGGGTGCCATTGCCTTCTCCAGCTGATTTCTCTAGAAACCACAATTTACATTATGTGACACTAATTTCCTAGTGGAACTTATGTAATAAATGATCAAATGAAGCCAATATGGGCTTTTAACATTTTTATTGACTGTCACGAAGCAAATAAAATTAAAAGCTTATAAAATGCCCAAGTATCCTGTGTCCTGTGAGAATGCCTACGTATCTTTTTCATAAACAGCTTCTTAAGCACTCTTTGGTGAGGATTATTCAGTTGCAGTGTGCTAACCTTTGCTAAAAGGTGGACCAAAAAAAAAAAAAAGAAGATATATCTACTTGGCATAATACCCTGACAAGAAAGGTGTGTGTTTACATTTCTCTTTCAAAACTGGTAAAGTAGAAATTTACTTCTTTTTGTTTGTTGTAAAATATCAAACCTAGGGAAGGGAGTGTAAATAGAAATTCTCTCAATTGGGAAATGTCCTTTTAAGCTTTCATTCTAGCTTTTCTGACCTGAGAGCAAAGAGGATTACAAAGAATTCTTATTTTAAATTGAAAGATATATATATATATATATATATATATATATATATATATTTGGTAGCTCAGGGAATAAGTACGACTGGGAGCTTTGTTAAAACTGCTGTCACCTGAGAGTTAAATAAGCTAGGAAAGAGAGAACTAGTCAAGTTTTAAAAACAAAGAATCAAAAAAGGGCATTTTAATACTTTGCTTAGAATCCAGGAAAAAGGTGAAATCCAAACAAATGATTAGCGAGGCAGGTGTTCCATTCTTCAAATTGTGTTTACCAACCAAAGCTCTTAGATCAGTAAGTGTGAGAAGAGAAAATTCCAAATCTGAAAATTCAGCTTGGGACCACACCTCATTCATTTTTTACATGCCTGGCATCTAGTAGGAACTTTGTTAATAAAGTTTCAATGAAGTAATGGGGAGTTAACATGTCTCATAAGTCTGAATACCAGTTTGTAGAGTGTGCCATACTTTTATTAAGATGCAGATATAACTTCAGTTTATTCTTCCATAAATTTACAACTGCTGTTTTTAACTCAATAAATACAAAATTTTCTATGATAACTGAGCATAAATAATGCTAACAAAGTCTGAGGGGTTCCTTTGGAGAAACTGACAAAACTTTGGAAATCTCAAGATAAAACTTTGGTGATAAATACAACTCCTGGCAATTCAAAGATGGCCCAAAGATTGTTCATGAGATCCTTTGGGATTCTAAGGAAGACATGTTTACATAGGAGCATTGAGAGGCAACTATATAAAGAATCATGTTCAATGAGCCAGATTTGGTTCTGCTACTAACTGTGTTACTTGGAACAAATTAATATCTTGTCTTTGGTTTTTCATTTGTACGGTACAATCCTTCCTCAAATTGTTTTCTGAATGGGATAATAGCAGGCTGCTTATTTTAACAAAGATTTGGTAGTAACTAAAGAAAGAAAAATGTTACTGTGTCTGTTCTGGTTAGAACTCCTAGCATAAAGGGAAAATTCTCACAAGTTTATGAGGTCTGTGCAGAACTCCAGGGCTACCAAGTATATAGCTGTTCCAGTCATCCAGTTATCCACAGCTGTGCAATACCTATCTCAAAATTCCAGGGCTGTTACACAAAAACACTCATTTATTTTGCTTACCAATGTGTAATTTTGTCAGCTAATCTCTACTCAACATGCTGTCAGCTGGAGCAGTTCACCTTGGCTGGAGGACCTACTTACAAAATGATTTAATCTCCTAACTGGCAATTTGATGCTTATTCTTGAGCCTCTCCATGGGACAGCCAGCATGGGATTCTTCACTGCTTAGGGACTGATTTTTAAGAGCAAATATCCGAAAGACAGGAAATGGAAGCTATCAGTTTCATAAGGACTGAATATAGAAACTGGCACAGTATCATTTCCACCATATTTCCTTGGCCAAGCCATGATGTAACCTGGAATTAAGGGAGAGATTCAGAAAATCTGGAGAAGGGAATGGAAACCCACTCTAGTACTCTTGTCTGGGAAATCCCATGAACAGAGGAACCGGGGGGGCTATAGTACATAGGGTCTCAAGAGTCAGACACAACTTGACAACTAAACAACCAACACCACAGACATAATGGGAGAAATGTTGAAAAATATTGGAGCTGTCTTCAAAACCACAACCACAGTAATTGCCATGCTCCCTGAGACAAACTATGTTGTTTTTTTTTTTTTTTTTAGGCAATATTATTTTTAATGTTTGGCTTAGCATTTTATTTTGGAGATGAAAGACAATCCCTGCACAAACAGATTTTTCAAAAGGAATCCCATGATTTAAGAATCCTTTAAGGACAGACTAGCACTCTGTGCTGATTTGAAAGAGCTCATCTCTATTAAAGCACACACACACACACATAGCATCCTTATTCTATTATACACCCCCAGAAAGCAAGTTGATCAATATGCACGGTTTAGCATTGGTTCTAGTAACTTAATATCATTCTCATCAACTAAATCTCATCCTGTACCAAGTAACCCTATATGTAGACCATTTTTGTTACTTTGTCCCACAGTGTGACTTTTCTTAAAATCTTCTGCTGATAATACTGTCCCACAGGCTGTCTCTCACCTACATCCAAATCCACTCTCTCTAGCTGGGTTGTCTTTTTATTTCTTTATTTATTTTTAATTGAAGGATAATTGCTTTATAGTATTGTGTTGGATCGTATTGTTTTGTAGTGTTTCTTACCTGCCGTTTCCCAGTGAGCTTGCAGCCAAGTTAGAACACCTGTGAATTCTTTGATCATGTGCAGTTGAGCTCCTCATGAACTAAATAAGCCTCTCTTAAGTGTATGGATGGTACAAGATCAGCATCAATAAGTTAACTAGATTCTGGTAATATCCCAGTAGGTCAGTTAGGCTCTAGTAATACCTCTGTGGGTTAATCACTGCTTAATTAGCTTCTCCTGAGGGCTGACCTTACTAAGAAAGGAGAGCTCTTGCAATTCAAAATGGCTTCTTTCCCCTCTCCTTGCTGAAGCTGGAGAAGATTCTTGTCTTATATTTACTGAGAGCTCCTGTAGGTAAATCTTGCAAAATTGTGGGGGCCTTTGTCCTTGGGTCTCCTTGGAGTTTTTACATCTCAGAATTGTCCAGACCAAGCCTCAAGCAAGTCACTAATTACAGTTCAAGCTTTTCTACCCCAGAACTGGTTCCTGAGGCCATCTCCACTGGTGAGTCTCAGCTCCTGTGAGCTGCATTTGCCAATTTCTAGTGAATCCTAAGTAAGTTGTTGGTTTCCAGTCTGTTCAGCTATTATCTCTTTTGCATATCAGTGTTTAATTTGCTAATCTTTTATTTAAAATCTTTGATACTGTGTTCACGAGAGGTATTAGTTTACAGTTTTCTCTTATGCTTTGTAATGCTATTGGACAAAGATTGGCTTCATAAAATGAATTGCTGGGGTCCTCCATCTTATACTTCTAACATGCATGTATAAATTTGGCATTTGTTTTAAATTGTTTTGCCTAAATGTTCAGTAGATTCACCAGTGAGGCTGTGTGGGCCTGGAATGGTTTGCTTTGTTGGAAACTTTTAACCTAAAAATTAAAATGCTAGAATGAATATAGGACTATCTAGGTTATCTATTTCTTCTTAAATGAACTTTGGTGATTTCTTTCAACCAATTTTCCTATTTCACCTAAGTTGTAAATGTTAGAAAACTTAAGATAGAAGTAGTTTTGTTCAGGCTTCAGAGACAGTTTAGGCCTCTGATGAATTTGTTCATGACCTTGCCTGGACTACATGTGAAATGAAGTCACTCAGTTATGCCCCACACTTTGTGACCACATGGACTGTAGCCTGCCAGGCTCCTCTATCCATTGGATTTTCCAGGCAAGAATATTGGAGTGGGTTGCCATTTCCATCTCCAGGGGATCTTCCCAACCCAGGGATTGAACCAAGATCTCCCGTGTTACATGCAGACTCCTTTACGTCTGAGCCACCAGGGAAGTCTGCTCCTAAACCTGGTGGCACTAAAAGAAGAGAGTTAGTTGTGAAATTTCTTGAGCTTTGAGAATCTGGTGACTCCCTGAATTTGGATGGAAAATCTTATGATACTGTGGTAAAATGAACAACATTGTTGATGAAAACCAGAGCTGCCCATTTACACTCAAACTGATAGTATCAGTTGAGGGCCTGATATTATATATGAGACTCTCCAAAACTACAGTTTAAGTCTCACCCTTGGGGTGAAATCATTGCCTGGGATCTCCTCCCAGTTGGGATTTCAGATTGCCTATTTTCAGGAACTTCCCAGCGATTGCTAAAGTCTGGCTGCAGGTTTTGGCCCAATTTGGTGATCTAAAAATGCTCATTCTTTCCTTCTAATGACTGTATATTCAAATTAAGTTCAATGACTTTCTATTAAAAAAATTGAAACTTTTTTTTTGTGTGTGTGTAACAAATGGTAACTTTTTGTTATTAAATCCTTTGAACCTAAAACAAATGTAAAACTTTCAGCAAAACAGTAAAATATATTAGCAGAGAGTAGTTAACAAGGGTAAATTTGTGATTTTTTTTTTCCCTCTGACTAGTCTGGATAGATGCTTATCAATTTTCTTGAACTCATTAAAGAATTAGTTGTTTCTTTGACTTCCTTTGTGATTTTGTTTTCCCCATCATTGTCCATTGTTAACTTCATTATTTCCTGTTTATTTGGGGTACTTTTATTATACTTATTAAGTAGAAAGTTACATGATTGACAATATTTTTCTAATATAAGCAGTAAAAATGCTTTAAGTATGCTCTGCATATGTTATTAATATGTTGAGTTTTGATTTTAATTTCTTTTTTTATAATTTTCTATAATGTTTTTTTATTTGAATCATGGGTTATTTATAAGTATCAGTTCAGTTCAGCCACTCAGTCGTGTTTGACTCTTTGCGACCCCGTGAACCACAGCACGCCAGGCCTCCTTGTCCATCACAAACTCCTGGAATCCACCCAAACCCATGTCCATTTAGTTGGTGATGCCATCCAACCATCTCATCCTCTGTCATCCCCTTTTTCTCCTGCTCTAAATCTTTCCCAGCATCAGAGTCTTTTCAAATAAAAACTCTGTTCACATCAGGTGGCCAAAGTATTAGAGTTTCAGCTTCAACATAAGTCCTTCCAATTAACACCCAGGACTGATCTCCTTCAGAATGACTGATAGGATCTCCTTGCAGTCCAAGGGACTCTCAAGAGTCTTCTCCAACACCACAGTTCAAAAGCATCAATTCTTCTGCACTCAGCTTTCTTTATAGTCCAACTCTTACATCCATATATGACCACAGGAAAAACCATAGCCTTGACTAGATGAACATTTGTTGACAAAATAATGTCTCTGCTTTTTAATATGCTGTCTAGATTGGTCATAACTTTCCTTCCAAGGAGTAGGCGTCTTTTATTTATTTTTTATTTATTTATTTATATCTTTTGTCCTGTTTTATTTTTTTTTAATTTTATTTTTACTTTATTTTACTTTACAATACCGTATTGGTGGTATTGCCATACATTGACATGAATCCACCATGGGTGTATACGAGTTCCCAATCCTGAATCCCCCTCCCACCTCCCACCCCATATCCTCTCTCTGGATCATCCCCGTGCACCAGTCCCAGGCATTCTGTATCCTGTATCAAACATAGGCTGGTGTTTCGTTCTTACGTGATAGTATACACGTTTCAATGCCATTCTCCCAAAATCATCCCACCCTCTCCCTCTCCCACAGAGTCCAAAAGTCCGTTCTATACATCTGTGTACAGTATACTGACACATATATATGGAATTTAGAAAAATGGCAATGATGACCCTGTATGCGAGCCCACAAAAGAGTAGGCGTCTTTTAATTTTATGGCTGCAATCACCAACTGCAGTGATTTTGAAGGCCAGAAAAATAAAGTCAGCCACTGTTTCCACTCTTTCCCCATCTATTTGCCATGAAGTGATGGGACCAGATGCCATGATCTTAGTTACTGAATGTTGAGCTTTAAGCCAACTTTTTCACTCTCCTCTTTCACTTTCATCAATAGGCTCTTTAGTTCCTCTTCACTTTCTGCCTTAAGGGTGGTGTCATCTGCATATCTGAGGTTATTGATATTTCTTCTGGCAATCTTGATTCCAGCTTGTGCTTCCCCCTGCCCAGCATTTCTCATGATGTACTCTGCATAGAAGTTAAATAAGTAGGGTGACAAAATACAGCCTTGACATACTCCTTTTCTTATTTGGAACCAGTCCGTTGTTCCAAGTCCAGTTGTAAGTGTTGCTTCCTGACCACCATATAGGTTTCTCAAGAGGCAGGTCAGGTGGTCTGGTATTCCCATCTCTCTCAGAATTTTCCACAGTTTATTGTGATCCGCACAGTCAAAGGCTTTGGCATAGTCAATAAAGCAGAAATAGATGTTTTTCTGGAACTCTCTTGCTTTTTTGATGATCCAGAGGATGTTGGCAATTTGATCTCTGGTTCCTCTGCCTTTTCTAAAACCAGCTTGAACCTGTGGATGTTCACGGTTCACGTATTGCTGAAGCCTGGCTTGGAGAATGTGAAGGTGAAGTCGCTCAGTCGTGTCCGACTCTTTGCGACCCCGTGGACTGTAACTAACTAGGCTTCTCCGTCCATGGGATTCTCCAGGCAAGAATACTGGAGTGGATTGCCATTTCCTTCTCCAGGGGATCTTCCCAACCCAGGGATCGAACCCAGGTCTCCCACATTGGAGGCAGACACTTTAACCTCTGAGCCACCAGGGAATGCTGAGATGAGTGCAATTGTGCGGTATGCCTGGCTTGGAGAATTTTGAGCATTACTTTACTAGCATGTGAGATGAGTGCAATTGTGCGGTAGTTGGAGCATTCTTTGGCATTGCCTTTCTTTGGGACTGGAATGAAAACTGACCTTTTCCAGTCCTAGGACCACTGCTGAGTTTTCCAAATTTGCTGACATATTGAATGTAGCACTTTCACAGCATCATCTTTTAGGATTTGAAATAGCTCAACCAGAATTCCATCACCTCCAATAGCCCTGTTTGTAGTGATGCTTCCTAAGACCCACTTGACTTAACATTTCAGGATGTCTGGCTCTAGGTGAGTGATCACACCATTGTGATTATCTGGGTCGTGAAGATCTTTTTTGTACAGTTCTTCTGTGTATTCTTGCCACCTCTTCTTAATATCTTTTGCTTCTGTTAGGGCCATACCATTTCTGTCCTTTATTGAGCCCATCTTTGCATGAAATGTTCCCTTGGTATCTCTAATTTTCTTGAAGAGATCTCTAGTCTTTCCCATTCTGTTGTTTTCCTCTATTTCTTTGCATTGATCACTGAGGAAGGCTTTCTTAACTCTCCTTGCTATTTTTTGGAACTCTGCATTCAGATACTTATATCCTTCCTTTTCTCCTTTGCTTTTCACTTCTCTTCTTTTCACAGCTATATGTAAGTCCTCCTTAGACAGCCATTTCGCTTTTTTGCATTTCTTTTCCAAGTTCATTCAATTTTTTTTGACCTCATATTTTTGACATGTTTCCTGAGAAACCTGTATGCGAGTCAAGAAGCAACAGTTAAAACTGAACATGAAACAACTGACTGGATCCAAATTCAGAAAGGAGTATATCAAAGCTGTATATTGCCACCCTGCTTATTTAAGTTATATGCAGAGTAGTACATCATGCAAAATGCTGGTCTGGATCAGTCACCAGCTGGAATCAAGATTTCTGGGAAAAATAAAAACTTCAGATATATACATAAAATCATGCTTATGGCAGAAAGTGAAGAGAAACTAAAGACTGTGTTGATGAGGGTGAAAGAGGAGAGTGAAAAAGTTGGCTTTAAACTCAACATTCATAAAGCTAAGACCATGGCATTCCATCCCATCACTTCTTGGCAAATAGAAGGGGAAAAGTGGAAGCGGTGAGAAATTTTATTTTCTTAGGATTGGAAATCACTGTGGACAATGACTTCATCCATGAAATTAAAAGACATTTGCTCCTTGGAAGGAAAGCTGAGACAAGCTTAGCATATTAAAAAGCAGAGACATCACTTTGCTGACAAAAGTCTGTATAGTCAAAGCTATGGTTTTCCTAGTAGTCATGTGCACGTATGAGAATTGGACCATAAAGAAGGCTGAGCACCTAAGAATTGATGCTTTCGAATTGTGGTGCTGGAGAAGACTCTTGAGAGTCCCTTGGCCTGCAAGAAGATCAAACCAATCAATCCTAAAGGAAATCAATCCTGAATAATCATTGGAGGGACTGTTGCTAAAGTCAAAGCTCCAATACTCTGGGCACCTGATGGGAAGAGCCAACTCATTGGAAAAGACCCTGATGCTGGCCAAGATTGAGGGCAAAAGGAGAAGAGGGCAGCAGATGATGAAATGGTTAGATTGCATCACAAACTCAATGGACCTGAATTTGAGCAAACTCCAGGAGACAGTAGAGTACAGAGGACCTTGTCCATGGGGTTGCAAAGAGTTGGACATAACTTAGTGACTGAACAACAACACTGTATTAATATTTTTGTGTCTCCTCCAATCCATGGTATGTGGTATTACAGAAACACACATGATAACACCCCTGGAACAATTTAAAAACCTTAAGCAGAGTTTAATGTATTGACTGTATTTTCAGACAGTGAGGAAAAACAATGCTTGAATCAATGGATTGATACTTGTTGTATGGGATTTGCAGCTTTTCTAACACATTCTACCAACTAATCACCTCCTGTTAAGTGTAAATGGGTTTCTAGTGTCCTGCTATCTGAAAAACTACTCTATTCATTCTTTGATAATTGTAGGTTAGCTTGTCTATTAAGAACTGTGAAATAAAAATAACAGTCCAGGTAAAACCATATGTGTGCATTCTCATGCAAGCAAAAAACAGGCAGAGAAGATATGTTTCCCCCTTATTTTCCTGCAATTCCTGCATCCTAATCTTCCCCCTACTTCATCTGCTTCTTTTTTGCTGACCTTGGGATTTCTTCTTGTAATGGCGGATCTAATCTCCAGTATAAACTTTTTTGATTATGTTCTCTTTAAAGTCTTATGTTGTTATTTTGGTTTCCACATTATAGAAGAGGAATGATGATAGTTAAAACTGGCAAGTAGATTACATTTTAGAGTTTCTGAAGAAATTTCCACTCATACATTACATTACCTTACATGATTGACATAGGTTTTATTTGTATGAATTTATTGCCTGTAAAAAACTGTTTTTAAAATATCTGTCTGAATTTTACTTTTCTGTATCACCCAGTTCAGTTGTGTCTCTTCCAGTGAGTGATGATAAGGTACAGAAACCTTCAATCTTTATTTGCTCTCATTCCGTTCACCTTACAAAATGCTGTTTACCAATCTTTGTGCTCAGTTGCTTCAGTCATGTCTAACTCTTTGTGACCCCATATACGGTAGCCCACTAGGCTCCTCCATCCATGAAAATCTCCAGGCAAGACTACTGGAGTGGGCTGCCATTTCCTTCTCCAGGGGATCTTCCCAACCCAGGGGTCAAACTCACCTCACTTGCGTCTCCTGCGGTGGCAGGCAGGTTCAAGTTCCACCTCTAAGAAACATTCCCTTAGCCTTCATAAAGATCTCCCCACTATAACATTCTCCCCACTATAACATTCTCCCCACTATAACATTAGTGGAGCTCAGATAAAATTATTATTCTATTGTAACTGTTAGAAAATGTTCACATATTTATAAACAATATTGGAAATTTCTCAAAAGAAGCAACCTGCATAAGTTAAAATTCTTATTACTTAATATATTGTGCAGTGTGTAACAGGCAAAGTGAAAGTGAAAGTCCCTCAATCCCATCCAACTGTTTGTGACTCCAAGGACAATACAGTCCATGGACTTCTCCAGGCCAGAAGACTGGAGTGGGTAGCCTTTCCTTTCTCCAGGGGATCTTCCCAATCCAGGGATCAAACCCCAGGTCTCCCACATTGCAGGTGGATTTTTTACCAGCTGAGCCACAAAGGAAGCCCTTAACAGACAAAACTTTGGTGGCAAATTGATTTTTCAGGAGAAAATTATTTCACTAAATATTTGGTAAACCAAAATATATATGAAGTTTTTTAACATGTTCCAATAAAATACAAATGTTTTCATATTAACATCTAATATTGCTACACTTTGACATTGTAGAATCCCTGAGTTCTGGTAGTCCCACTAGAGCCTGCTTGAGGTCGATAGGCATTACACAAAGGTAAAGTTAGAATAAATTAATATTGGATTAAGAACTGTATCCAAAGAAAAGATTCAGTGGAAAGCTGAAGACTGAAGAGCAGCTCTTTGAGAACTTCTTAATAATACAGTGAAGATGCCCACTTCTTAATTCTTCACTTGATGACCTTCTTCATTAGGTGTTGACACATGCATTCAATTGAATTTTTTATCATATTGAATAACTGATTATCAGCCTAGAAATTCTGATTTCAGCTAATAGGTAGATCTAAACTTAGCACACTTCCTGTAATAGGACTTACGTTGAATACCATACTTTTCCCTATAAAAATAAGGGAAAATGAATGGTGTCCATTCTCTTTATTAGTAAGCACTTTTCCTTGTCAATATGTAATCATTGAGTGCATCTTAAGTGTGTGACTCTGGTGAACACAGATATTATGGGTCTTGTTTTTATTTGCCAGCAAGTAAAAACAAAATCCTTATAACTTTCAGCTTTATGTAATTAATAGAAAAGAAGTTGATATCTAGGCTTCTTGTTTTGGGGTAGGATTTGCATTTATCCTGGTGGAAAAGAGTTGGAAAAGGTAGAAAGAATTCTTCCAATTAAATGGTGTGGCTTAAATAAATTTATATCATTGAAAGAACTGAAGCAAGAGTTATTAAAAGTATTGCTATGCCATCAGAGAACTAAGATGAGGGATAGGGGGTAAAGAAATGGTGCCTTAAAGCACATTCACAGCCATGGAGTTAAGAAAATTCCATGGACAGAGGAGTCTGGTGGTCTGTATAGTCCATGGGGTGGCAAAGAGTCAGACACGATTGAGCAACTGAGCATACGTGCATGCTTAATTAACACAATAAAGTATCTTGTTACAGAATTCTATCATTCCTAGTCAACTGTATTTCTGTTAGGGTAAAATTCATTCCTAAATAATCTATCCAATAATTAAACAAGAAAGATAGCCGAACATCAGGAAACCTCCCTTTATGTACTATTACAGGTCAGGTTAGAAGTATCCACAACAGACTTGATTGAGTAAGGCTGCTTTTGTCTCTCTGTATTATATTTGCACTTAAAGCTACAGAAAATATGCTGGTATTAAAGTATTTTAGCAAGGAAGCCATTTGAATGGGATGGCTCTAATGCCTTGCTAGTCTACATAAGAGAGTCAAATCCTAAGCCAGGGTCAATGCACTCAAATCCAAGAAAATGAAATCTAAGAACAAGCAATCACAACTGCCAACTAGGATTTCCCAAACTAGGCAACTGCTTAAGCTATAACCATTCAGATTATATATAACCATTTAGCTTTATTGGAACCTCTAGGAGGGGCTTTAGACAGAAAGTGAATACTGAATGTCTGCATTTGAACCAAGGGAAAGAGAAAGAGGAGTAATGAATTTAAACTAATAGATGTTTTTTCATAGGACAGACCCAGCTCTCTCTCTTTCTCTAACCCTCCTGCCCTCCACTACCACCTGCATATAACACTCTCTCGGGGGTACAGGATAGCAATCAGTTGACTGCTCAACTAGGCAGGATGGCCCGCTTCTTTCTAAAATAGTACAAATCTGGTAAAGAACTCAAGCCAGGTAATCTATAGGTTTGTTTATTGTATATGCTGGTAAATATTCCCAGATAAAACCTCCATTTGTCAATGATCCAGCAGGAAGTAAATGAAAATGCTTATTCAGACCCCTCAGCAGAGAGAGCTCCCTTAATCCACTCACTGATGAGATCCCCCTGTAGGATTACAGTAATCAACTTGCAGTATGTCCTCTGCTGCTGTTGCTCCTGCTGCTAAATCGCTTCAGTCGTGTCCGACTCTGTGCGACCCCATAGACGGCAGCCCGCCAGGCTCCCCTGTCCCTGGGATTCTCCAGGCAAGAACACTGGAGTGGGTTGCCATTTCCTTCTCCAAAGCATGAAAGTGAAAAGTGAAAGTGAAGTCACTCAGTCGTGTCCGACTTCCAGCAACCCCATGGACTGGAGCCTACCAGGCTTCTCCATCCATGGGATTTTCCAGGCAAGAGTACTGGAGTGGGTTGCCATTGCCTTCTCCAATTTTTATAGAGCCTTTTGTAAATCTTTGATGCTTGATCAATAAATTGATTTGATTGATATGTATTGTTTAAGGCCATGATCAAACTATTGCACATGGTATGATTTAACAAGGAATGTGTTCTGGTGTCGAGGAGAGAGCAAGGAAGGAAACTGAGTGGGAGAAAGTGAGAGAGAAAGGGAAATAGATTGGAACAAAAAATATCCTCATATGCCAGATATGAGAGTTTCAACTATTGATCTGTAGAATTTGTGAAGTATATTTCCATTAGAATGGAAATACCTTGCAGCTTTGAGCTTTCACATATAAAAAAGGTAATTGATTTTCCATTCATGCTTCAGCCTTATCTTTTATCATCAATAGTGCTTCTATTTTGGCACACGGTTGTGAAATGTGATGACAATATATGACCTTCAGAGACTGAGTGGAATCTAGTGGGTAGCATATGCACTCTACACCTGTTTTTATCTCAGGCACAATCACTAATACTCAGAATAGCTTTACATCATCTGTGTTAATGATGTTGCATCTTCGAGTGATAACCTGATCACAGCTTTTGACACTGATTTTCCTAGGTATGGCATCACTTTTCTTATAAGCTTATTATCTTCTTCTTTTCTTCCATTAGCTTCATTTTATTTTGACGGTGAAGTTAATTTTCATTAAGACAGTGAAATACTGCAGAAAAATATAGACTCTGACAACTTCAACAAGAAAGGGGAAAGAAAAGTGGCAGAACATTTCACAACAAATGTAAAGGAAGACAAGGCAACATTGACTCCAGTTAACATTAAAAGCAAGGGAAATAGATGCTTGGAGACTCAACTGTGAGGAAATACCAGAGTTTATCTTCAGTATTGAAGATACTTAAAAGGAGATTGAATGGATCTCTATTTGCTTTTCCTCAGAGTCTATTTTAGTTAATGTATTAGACAACTGGGAAATATATACTTAGAATTGTCAGTTACTTTTTAAAAATTATTTTAATCATTCACTGGAAAAACTGAACTGTAGATAATAAGATAAATGAATGTAATAGAAAGTGTTCATTTATTTTACTATATGACCTACCATAGCTTTGGGAGTATATACCTTGAGCTTTAAAAATATATCATTCACTAGAAATGGCAACCCATTCCAGTGTTCTTGCCTGGAGAATCCCAGGGACAGGGGAGCCTGGCGGGCAGCCGTCTATGGGGTCACACAGAGTCGGGCACAACTGAAATGACTTAGCAGCAGCAGCATGCTATATCTGGTGGTGTGTATACATTAATACTAGCCTTCCAGTTTATCACCCTTACTTCCCCCACTGGAAACCAAAAGATTGTTTTCTACATTTGTTACTCTGTTTCTGTTTTGTAAATAAATTCATTTGTATCATTTTTTTAGATTTCATATATAAGCAGTATCACATGATACTTGTTTTTTTTCTGACTTACTTCACTCAGTATGACAATCTCTAGGTCCATCCACATTGCTGTAAATGGTATTATTTAGTTCTTTTTTAATAGCTGAGTAATATTCCATTGCATACATGTATCACATCTTCTTTATCCATTCCTTTGTCAATAGACATTTTGCTTGCTTTCATGTCCTGGCTGTTGTAAATAATGCTGTAATGAACATTGTGGTGTATGTATCTTTTCAAATTATGGTTTTCTCTAGGTATGTGCTCAGAAGTGGGATTGCTGGATCATATGATAGCTCTTTTTTATTTTTTTAAGGAAACTTCGTACTGTTCTCTATAATGGTTGTACCATTTACATCTCTACCAACAGTGTAGGAGGGTTCCCTTTCTTCCATAGCCTCTCCAGCATTTATGGTTTGTAGATATTTTTATACTGACTTTTCTGATTGGTATGAGGTGATGCCTCATTGTAGTTTTGAGTTGCATTTTTCTAATAATTGGTGATGTTGAGCATCTTTTCATGTGTTTTTTTTTTGGACATCTGTATGTCTTTTTTAGAGAAATGTCTTTTTGGATTTTCTGCCCAGTTTTGACTGAGTTGTGATTTTGGAGACCAAAAAAATAAAATCTAATACTGTTTCCACTGTTTCCCCATCTATTTGCCATGAAGTGATGGAACCAGATGCCATGATCTTTGTTTTCTGAATGTTGAGCTTTATGCCAACTTTTTCACTCTCCTCTTTCACTTTCATCAAGAGGCTTTTAGTTCCTCTTCACTTTCTGCCATAAGGGTGGTGTCATCTGCATATCTGAGGTGATTGATATTTCTCCCAGCAATCTTGATTCCAGCTTGTGCTTCTTCCAGCCTGGCATTTCTCATGATGTACTCTGTGTATAAGTTAAATAAGCAGGGTGACGTACACCTTTTCCTATTTGGAAGCAGTCTGCTGCTCCATGTCCAGTTCTAACTGTTGCTTCCTAACCTGCATAGAGGATTCTCAAGAGGCAGGTCAGGTGGTCTGGTATTCCCATCTCTTTCAGAATTTTCCCCAGTTTATTGTGATCTACACAGTCCAAGGCTTTGGCATAGTCAATAAAGCAGAAATAGATGTTTTTTCTGGAACTCTCTTGTTTTATCCATGATCCAGCAGATGTTGGCAATTTGATCTTTCGTTTCTCTGCCTTTTCTAAACCCAGCTTGAACATCTGAAAGTTCACGGTTCATGTATTGCTGAAGCCTGGCTTGGAGAATTGATAAAGCAGACTGTTAATATTAGTACCTGTTGTTCTGTGAAAAATAACATCGGGAGAATGAGATTACAACTTATAGACTGGGGGTCCATTGAAAAATATTTTCAAAAAGCATATCTATAAGGGACTAGTACACAGAATATACAACTCTCAAGAGTCAACAGTAAGAATGAAACAACTTGATTAAAAAATGGACCAAAGACCTTAACAAATATTTTACCAAAGAAGGTATACAGATGGCAAATAAGAATATGAGCATATGCTTCAAATCATATGTCACCAGAGAATTACAGATTAAGATGAGAACCCACCACAAACATTAGAATGGCCAAAATAAAAAACGCTGACAATACCAAATGCTGTCATGGATATAGATGAACAAGTTCTTTCATTCATTGCTGATGGGAAAACAAAACGGTACAGGCCACTTTGGAAGACAGTTTGCCTTAAAAAAAAAAAATTAATCATACTATTACATAATCCAGCAATCAAGCTTCTCAATATTTACCCAAAGGAGTAGAAATATTATGTCTAAGACTTAATGCCCACGCAAAAACCCACACGTGGATATTTATAGTAGCTTTGTTCATAACTGCCAAAACTTGAAAACAACCTAGATGTCCCTAAGCGTGAATAGATAAATAAACTGTGATACATCCAGACAATAAAAAAAAAAAAAAATTCAAATTTGGAAAACTCACAGTGTCCCCAGGACTGGAAAAGGTCAGTTTTCATTTCAGTCCCAAAGAAAGGCAATGCCTGAGTGTTCAAACTATCACAAATTAGCACTCACCTCACATGCTAGTGAGGTAATCCTCAAAATTCTCCCAGCCATGCTTCAACAGTATGTGAACTCTGAGCTTACAGATGATCACGCTGGATTTAGAAAAGGTAGAGGAACCAGAGATCAAATTGCCAACATCTACTGGATCACCAAAAAAGCAGAGTCCCAGAAAGACATCTACTTCTGCTTTATTGACTATGCCAAAGCTTTTGACTGTGTGGATCACAACAGACTATGGAAAATGCTTCAAGAGATTGGAATACCACACCACCTTACCTGCCTCCTGAGAAATCTGTATGCAGATTAAGAAGCAATACTTAGAACTGGACATGGAATAGCAGACTGGTTCCAAACTGGGACAGGAGTATGTCAAGGTTGTATATTGTCACTCTGCTTATTTAACTTATATTCAGAGCACATCATGTGAAGTGCTGAGTTGGATGAAGCACAAGCTGAAATCAGGATTGTCAGGAGAAATATCGATAATATAATGCAGATGACACCACCCTTATGGCAGAAAGTGAAGAATAACTAAAAATCTTCTTGATGGAAGTGAAAGAGGAGAGCGAAAATATAAGCTTAAAACTCAACATTTCAGTCAGAAAATGAAGATCATGGCATCTGGTCCTATCACTTCATGGCAAACAGATGGGGAAACAGTGGAAACAGTGAGAGACTTTATTTTGGGGTGCTCCAAAATCACTTCAGATGGTAACTGCAGCCATGAAATGAAAAGAAGCTTGCTCCTTGGAAGAAAAGCTATGACTGATCTATACAGCATATTGAAAAAAAAGAGACATTACTTTAACAAAGGTCCATGGAGTCAAAGGTATGATTTTTCCAGTGGTCATGTATGGATGTGAGAGTTGGACTGTAAAGAAAGCAGAGTGCTTAAGTATTGATGCTTTTGAGCTGTAGTGTTGAGGAAGACTCTTGGGAGTCCCCTGGACTGCAAGGAGATTCAACCAGTCCATCCTAAAGGAAATCAGTCCTGAGTATTCATTGGAAGGACTGATGCTGAAGCTGAAACTTCAATACTTTTGCTATCTGATGCAAAGAACTGAATCATTGGAAAAGACCTTGATACTGGGCAAGGAAGAAGGCAGGAGGAGAAGGAGACAACAGAGGATGAGATGGTTGGATGGTAACACCTACTCGATGGACATGAGTTTGAGCAAACTCTGGGAGTTGGTGATGGACAGGGATACCTGTCATGCTGCAGTCCAAAGAGTCCTGACTCTTTGCAAAGAGTCAGGCACAACTGAGTGACTGAACTAAACTGTCTAATATGTCACTGTAAAGTTCATTGGCTGTAACAAATGAGCCATTATGGTGGGGAGTGCTGGTAATGAGATAGGGTGAGTGTCTAGGGAATCATGGAATACATAGTAAAGCCCTGTACCTTCCCATCTACTTTGCTGTGAGGCTAAATGTGTCTAAAATATAAAGTGTTAATTTAAAAGTAATGATAACTGGATAGGCAAAAATTATAAAACATTAATTAGCCTTTAAATATAGTATACTGATTGTGTATTTATATAATTGCCCCATTTTTTTTTCTATTGCTCTTTGTTCCTTTTTTTCAGTACCCATATTCATTTCTAAAATCTACTAGAACTTTGAGGTTTTAGGAAGACTACTCGTTTGAATGAAAATAACTAAGTAACATTCATATCTAATTTGTAAGGTGGTGGCCACCTTACCATTGCTGCTAAAGATATCATTTGCAAAACTTGGTCTTGTCCAAGCTACTAACATGAGATTTTAGTGTCATTGCTGAGGATAAGTCAGTATTAACATTGAGGAGATAATCTAACTCAAGCATTTTCAGTAGCACTTTTTATTGCTATACATTTTTTCTAGAATTTCAAGTTTACTATTGATATTATATTTTGATAATATGTCAAGCATAGTTCAGTGTGAAATTGAGATGAGACAAAAACCTTTTCTGAGCGAAAATAAGTTTGGCACACTAAAACCTTCATATCATTATGTTTATAGGCATGCACACAGATACTCTGGGTTTGTCCGAATTATCACAGGTCTGTTCCAAAAAAGCAAAACACAACAACAATGAAAAAGCCAAAGAGCTCCAGCTTCTCTGCAGATACCGTATTAGTCAACCAGGACTACAATAACAGCTTACAACAGACTGGGTGGCTTAAACAGCAGAAATATATTTTGTCATAGATCTGCAACGTAGGAGTCCAAGATCAAGGTACTGCCAGAGTTGGTTTCCGGTGAGAACTGTCTTGGCTTTCGAGGGCCATTGTCTTGCTGTGTTCTCATATGACATGTTCCCTGTGCTT
Source organism: Cephalophus harveyi (assembly GCA_006410635.1). Taxonomy (NCBI): domain Eukaryota; kingdom Metazoa; phylum Chordata; class Mammalia; order Artiodactyla; family Bovidae; genus Cephalophus; species Cephalophus harveyi. The sequence continues at coordinate 7,739 of SJYT01050673.1, read as the reverse complement.
GGGCTTAAAGAGATAGGAAAGAAGAGAGAGAACATGTATGAGATAGCACTAGCTCTCTTTCTAAAAGAACATTAGACCTATATCGGATTAGAGCCTATGCTCATAACTTCATTTAGCCTTTCTTAAAGGCCTCATGCTTTCCTGGTGACAGATGGTAAAGAATCTGCCTCCAATGCAGGGGACCTGAGTTGGATCCCTGGGTCAGGAAGATCCCCTGGAGAAGGAAATCACTGCTCACTCCAGCCTGGTGAATTCCATGGATAGAGGAGCCTGGCGGGCTATAGTCCATGGGGTTGCAAAGAGTCAAACAAGACTAAGCAACACACACACACACACACACACACACACAGAGGCCTCATCTCCAATACAGTCACACAAGGGACTAGAGCTTGAACATAAGAATTCTGGGGAGATACAATTCATTCCATAACAAATACTTAGGGCTTTTGCTAAATTAATTCATACAATTGGGTTAGCCAAAAAGTTCATTTGGGGTGTTTCACAAGACGATAAGGATTGTCTCTTGCTCTTCAGGAAGATTGCAGTGCAATTGATCAAACTAAGCAAAAATGTGCACTTTATTTATAATGCATATAAACCTATATCAGAACTTTTGAAGAATAATTTAAATCCTTCATTAAGTTAAGTGTTAGTTGCTTAAATCCTGCATTATGTCAAAACAAATACAGCAGATGCCAGTTTATCTTTTTTTTTTTCCTTCTGCTTATAACTTCTTATATATGTACAGGTTAGAACAAAATTACTTGAAATGTAGTCTTCAGGAGCCATCTGCCACTCTCATTCTCAGATTCTGTTGAGTCAACTCAGATTTCCTGTAAGAAAATGTACTCCTCTATGACCATTCTAACAGATGGTTGTTATTTCCATAGCTTTCCAGTTTGTTCTGTATTTTAAATGCAGTGTGGCCCTCTGAGAAAGTGCCCACTGAGAAAGTGATCTTTTTCTTTGCTTCCTGTTTTTTAATTTCCATCCACCTGAAACATCTATTCATGAAAGTGATTTTATGGGAAAATTGTGACATCCCCTAAGGCAATCCCATCAGATTATCTGCTCTGTAGCTGTACTGTAAGCAAAAATAGATCTAGCAGCCTAGCAGAGTTTCAGGTTTAGCAAGATTGTATGATATATTTTTTCTTTGACTTACTTTCAGGTTAATGTTCTTCTTTCCTTTCATCCACAGCTATATTAGAATGGTAGTGTTGAAAATGAGTATCCCCTTCCTCCATACAGATTTCAGTATGTTTTAGGCTAAGGGTGTAAGTTTTCTATACTGCCCAGGGTTGCAATAGTCGAGTCTGTGTATGTATTTTTGTGGGTGGGGTGTGTATTTAGATTGTTGAATTCTTGTTGCTTGCCTGAATACTGTTAAATATAAATGTATATCAGAAGCTGCAGTTTAGTTCTAGATATAAGGGTTTTCTATATTTAATTTAGCTATATTAGTTTATTTCTTCCTTCAGAATTAATATATAATTGTAACATTAACTCCTATGAAGTAAAGATACATGGTGTTATGAGGGAAAGGACAATCAATGGTCAGGAAGGTCAGAAAGGCTTTCTTGAGCAAAGGATTTTTCCTAGATATCTGAACTGTGAGGAATAATGAATTAAGAAGTGGCATGGTAGGCAGAGCCCAGAATTTGTAGCAAAAGTACACTATTGAACTTTTTTTGAATGACTATTTAGTTTTTTGAACTTTTTCTAAATAGCAAGGAAAGAAAATGCAGAAATTTGGTCAAGGTGTTACTTCACCTGATTTACACATCTAAATATTAATAAATAGTTTGCTCATGGATAAACAAAGAGTACAATAATGGATGCCAGAAGACCATTTAGAAAGCTGTTACCTTCATCTGGGTAAGGGATGATAGAAATCAGTCCAGAGAGTTGGAGATGTTGCTGGAGAGAAAACTGGCTTTAAGAAATATTTATCAGACAGACTGAAAGACATGCTGATTAATAGGATATGGGAAATGAAGGAAAGATATTAAGGATGATTCCAATCTGAATGTAATCACTAATCAAATTTGGTTATAGATATCAAAAGTTTAATTTTAAATATGTGGAATTTGAGATACACCTAAGACAACTAAGTGTTCAATGTCATCTAAGAAATTGAATGGGAGTAGATCATAGAGGCAAGAGAATTATTCATATGTATATATACATATGAATACCTAAAGAGAAATATTCAATGCTGAAATAAATGTTAAAGATTTATTTCCATTTACATACTTGCTTTACATAGTTCCAGTATAAATTATACACTACAAATAATTTCACGCGAACATAAAAAAAGATATTTTAAACCCTCATGACTCTAGAAATAAGAAACTGGCTTTGGAGGTATTAAATCTTCATTGACATATGTGATGGATAATAGGACCAAATGTTTGGAAATTTTTAAAGTTTTAAACTTTTAAGATTTCTTTTTTTAGAGCAGATACTATTTCTGTTATAAAAATAAAAAATCAAGTATTTCCACTTTATTTGTAACAGTATAATGAATATGAATTCCTTATTATTTTAAAAGAATAATAAAAATTATTAAAAGGAAATAAAAGGACAGGAAGATATAAGGAAAAGAGTTGACAAAACTCAATTTTTAAAAATCATAATAGGCTATCATGGTTACAGAGTTAACATTACCATGCTTTAAAAGCATCCTTATTTAAAACAGAGATTTGATGTTTCCATGAATCCCATGGTTGGTTATCACACTTAAAGAAATGGAGAAATCATTCCACGTTGCACTTAAACTTTATGGAGCATTTTGCAGTATCATTTAACTAGTTTTAGGTTTTATGTCTATCATAGTAGTTGTCCTCCCACAAAGATGATAAAAATAGCACAATGGGAATAAGTCTGTAGATCAAGCTTTAAAGGCACTGTAGGAATCACATAACCCAACAAATTTGGTATATGACACTTCCCCTATGAATTATTCATAAGCAAAGGAGTGCTGAATCATTTGCTGCATGCAGCAGTGGGGTACTTCCAAAACGCTGCATGAATAATCATTGCACATTTGTGACCAGAAAAGCAAATATAAGAAATAGTTCTTCATCGTACCTGCCTTTGCATAACCATTTTAATGTCTAAAGAATGCTAGAAGTACAAGACACAGAGGTTTTCTTCAACTTCATACTTCATCAGCTATACTGAATATGTTATTCTTACAGAATAACAAATCATGTTGTAAGCATTAGGAAGACCATATTCTTAATTATTGAGTTCCACTCTGAAGCTCTTTAAAACTTGGTTCTTGTCAATCTATACCTTTAAATTGCTGCTATTAAAATCTTGGTTATTTTCAAAGAGAAAGAAGAAGCAAAACCCATAGAAAGGCCAGGGCAGTTAGTAGGTAGAGGAGAGCAAAATTTGCCATCTCTAAATGAATTTCTTTGATGTGAGGAATAACTTAGGCTGATTATTTTTAAGGCCCCAGATAACTCAGAAAGAACCTTTGAGTTCCCTCTAACTGCTTGAAAGACTATAGAGAACCTGAATCAGGAAGAGATATATCATCAGAGATAACTGTAGTATGAACTAGGTGTGGTGGATAAGGAGGAACCTAGAAAAGTCTATTCGTTGAAAGTCCTGCCAGTGTGCCTTGTCTCTGCACAGTCCCATAAATTTTTGTTTACCAAATAAGTGCTTTTCCATTTCCATGTAAATTGCCTTCCTTCCCTTCAGAGTCTCAACTCACAACTCTAACATCCTATTTTATCTGTAACTGAAGATGATAATTAAGGTGAGGGCTTGGGTGGTTTTGGTGAGTTACTAAGTTTTCCTGGGTCTCTACCATGTATACATGTTATTTAGCTTTTGTTTTTTCCTGCTAATCTGTCTCATAGCAATTTAATTTTTTTAGATCAGCCATGAGAATCTAGAAGTGTAGAAGATTTTTTTTTTATTCCTCATATATGACATGGGGTTCCTTACATTATTGTCCACACATATCAGTTTTTTTTTGTTTGTTTGTTTGTTTTATATTGTTTCTGTGGAATAGAACATTTGCTGAGAGTACTAATTTCAGACTTTATTTTAGAACATTATTGTCCAGTAAGATTATAATGAGACACACAAATATGAATCATATTGTTAGGTAGTTAGAATAGGAAAAAGGAGTCAAGAATGGTGGTGGCTAAAAGACACAGAAGGGAAAAGCCTTCAAAAATAGAACAAAGGAAGGTCCAAGGATTGGAGTGAGAACTTCAAGTAAAACAGACAGCCTTCCTGGCTAGTCCAATTTACATAGGGCAGGCTCAGGGGGAGGAGGAAAAACATATAATAAGAGGAGCCAAAATTGGGCCTCTGGTCTCTCTTCTTTTCAAGTCTTTTGGGTCAGCCTGACCTCACACCTCAGGGATGTATTTTCCTTTGCTTGCCAAATAAAACTGAGCTGTAACACTGGTCCATCCGTTGCTTCGAATTTTTGCTACAGCAAGACAGAACCAAAGAAATTACAAACTCCCATGACATTTATGGTGCCATTTCTTGGATTTAACCTGGCTGAAACAACCTCGGCTTGGCCCCCGTGAGGCCCAGGCCAAACACAGCAGAAGCCCAACTTAGTGAAAGCTCCTGCAGTGGAAGCTGAAGGTGAAGAAAATCCAGCTCAGTGGAAGTGACAAGAAGCCCACCATGCTGAAAACTGGGACAGCAAAAACAAACTCGGCCAAAAGCTCATGTGGCTCAATCTCGGATTCTAGAAGACCTCTGGTTGGGGTAAGAAGTCCTCACCCCTATGGCTGGAAGGACATATGGCTAACAAAATCTGAATTCCTTTACAATCTCTCATTTCTTGTTTGCTCAAACCCCCTGCAAATAGGAGAGTGGCAGTGGGTGCAACTGAGTGACTCTGGCAGAGGCTACTTAGTAGCTGTTGCCCAAGCAGGTAGGGGTTCTTCTGTCCTTAATCTTCTTTGTGCCAAGGATAAGGCCAATGAAAACTGCGAGCACAGGTCAGGTATTTAGCAGATTTTCTGGCAGGTTATGAAGGGTATTCCTCAGCATGTTTTTCCCACTTCTTTTTCCCTCCCATCCTTCAGCTCCTTTCTCCATCTATGCCACTACTTACAAAGTATTGGGTAGGTCATCATCTTTCCATTTCTGAAAGCTGTGCTTGAAACCATTTACCTAAGATTGGGACTCAAACCCATGCAGTAGGGACTCTGTGCTATGCTTAGTCACTCAGTATTATAGGAACTTGAGCTGGCCCAAACCCATGGTGCTTGGTTTTAGGACCTAATGAAGCTCAGGCTCTTTATTGTCTCATTAAAAAAAAAAAAAAAAAAAAATCAGATACACAGTGACACGTAGGAAGTAGATTTGTCCAGATTTAGAGAGAAACACACTCCCACAGGGTATAGCCCATCGCAAATTGCAAGAGCAGGGGGCCGGGGAACATGGCATGGTTAGTTTTTTAGAGCTGGGTGATTTCAGATGCTAATGAGTGGGAGGATCATTCCAACAATTGGGGAAACACCCACTCCTTGGTCTTTTGACAGTGTCTTGGAATTGTCCTAGTACCTCTGGGTGTGTCATTTAGCTTGCAGATTGAGGATCAAAGTTTAGTTGAAATTGATTTGTCCTCTTGGATGCATTTGATTTTTGGTTTATGTTATGCCCTTGTGCTATGTCATTCTTTCAAAAGTTGTGCCCTGCCCTCTTCCCTCCTGTTTCTTGTTCTTTTCTTGAGCCCCATCTTGGTCAACAATGTTGCCTCTACAATCTTCTTGAGGGAAAGCTAGAAAATAGCTGCCCCTTGGGAGGGAAATACTGTATAGTATCCAATCTCTCTAGTTATTCAGGCCTTCATCTTCCATGTTTCCTACAACATGTGCAACAACAACATCTCTCAGTGAATCTGCTAGGGCGGGTGACAGGCACACAATGCCTGCTAGAAGTTCATCTGTTGGTGGCATCCATTCAAGGGCAATTGGGCTTCCAGGGATTGTTTGCCACTTTGGGAGTTAGCCCTGCAGGCCATTGGGCCCAAACCATTACCACCCTTCTCCTAAAGTTACAAACATACCCCTGATCAAATCTCCACTCCACTTTTGTGGAACATATGGTTTGCTGTCTCTTATCAATTTGTTCTTCAGTCATTTACTAACTCCTAAAACCAGGACACTGCCCTATTGTAGGCAACATTGCTCCACCCTGCTTATTATTAAAGTACTCTTAATGCCTCTAACAGGACAGATAACCCACTCCTTTGTCATTACTTCTGTTATTACCTAAAGTGGGTCTATGACAATGAAATGTTTACCATTGGAGACACCCTAAGCTGTTCTTATGGAGGACTTGGGGAGAAAATCAGTGACTTACATTCCCTCAGATCAATAAGAGGATAAGGTTTATGGCTATTTCCCAGGTTCCCAGTCTCAGAGCACAGGCTCAGATTGCTTTACATCATGATATCCATTCCCATCCATGGTTGACAAACCAGCAATGAGTTAAGATTACAACCCCTTAATCCTACCCAGCACTGGTCACACTGGAGACATTGGGGATACCCAACTCCAGTCCAGGGATCCCAGGAGGTCGACCTGCCTCAACCTTTCTAAGGATCTGGTCTTCAAAAGGTTGACACGCCTCAACCTGCTCAGGAATCTGCCAGTTCAGGGGTCCCAGGAGGTCAACATGCCTTGACCTGCCCAGGGAGCCAATTCTCAGAAGGTTAACCTGCCTCAACATCTCTGGGGATTCAATCTCCAGGAGGCTGTCATGCCTCAGCCTGCCTGGAGATCTGCACCCTGACCTGGGGATGCCTGGTTCTCAGGTTGAACAGTACTGGGTAGGATAAGCTTCAGAAAGACTCATCCCTAAGGAAGTCCACCCATGGAAATAGAAGGAAGCCTATTAGTTGTGGGACTTGCCTGGTCTCAGCAATAACTCAGGAGCCCAGCAAGAACCCCATTGCCTTTCTGGAAAGGCTAAAAGAGGCCCTCCAAAAGTTTACCAATCTGGAATTAGACTCTTATGAGGGACAGGTGATTTTAAAGGACAAATTCCTGTCCCAGTGTACATCAGACATCAGGATAAAGTTGTAACAGTTACAGTAGCAGGACCCTGTTTTTAGATGAGATGGTCCAGACAGCCACCAATACCTTTCATAACAGAGAACAGGAGAGGGAAACCAAGGCCCAGGAGAGGGAGAAAAGGAAAGAGACAAGCCATGCCCAGATGCTGGCCACACTCCAAGGAAGCCCAATGGGAAACCCCAAGTCCTTGAAGGACAAGGCATGAGGCAAATGCCAAATCTGTAGACAGGAGGGACATTGGGCCAAAGAGTGTCCAAACCGTGACAAGTCTCCTAAAACAGCTTATAAAGGTCATCAGTTAGGACACTGGAAGGCACTCTACCCTTGGAACCCAAGAGCCTCATGGTCAAGCATCAAGTCTTCCCTCACGATGGTCCAATAGTACTGAAGCAGCCCACTCCAGCCAGCCCATCTGTCACAGATAACCATCATGGCACTGGAGCCAAGGATGCAACTGAATGTGGAAGATCAGTTCAGTTCAGTCGCTCAGTCGTGTCTGACTCTTTGTGACCCCATGAATCACAGCACACCAGGCCTCCCTGTCCATCACCATCTCCTGGAGTTCACTCAGACTCACGTCCATCGAGTCCGTGATGCCATCCAGCCATCTCATCCTCGGTCGTCCCCTTCTCCTCCTGCCCCCATCCCTCCCAGCATCAGAGTCTT